>OY390720.1:38445551-38647849 GCA_959613375.1 Heteropelma amictum | reverse complement strand
GAAGAGAAACAAAAGGGAGTACAACGAACTTTTTGTTCATTAATTTCGATCATTTCTCCAGCATCCCGAAGGAAAAATCATCCAGGAGCACCGATTGGAGGTCGAAAGAAGTGTTTTATAATCATTCGGTATCGATGAAAACAGTCGAGAAAGTTTATGCGCAACGTGGGAAAGAAAAAAACAATCCAATGAAATAAAAATAAATTTCCATCGCAAATAGCTGTGCGATTGAAATTTACGATGCATCTAGGGGACCGATGTATCCTCCTCATCGTTGGATAACAACGATGACAGGAATGTCACATTTTTCGTTCTTTCATTGTCTCTTCCTCCTGCTGGATACTTTATTCCTACCGGAAGTGTATAGAGCAGAGAAGCAGAGAGGAAGCAACTGGAGAAAAACAGAATAAATGCAAAACCGCGAAGAAAAGAGAAAACCCCGCAACCGGATGTATTATCCAGCCTTGGCGTATCGCGATGAAGGAAATGTAGAAAAAAATTATTTTTCATTCGTATTTTTTTGTTCCTACATCCGGAAGAAGAGAACATCGAAAATCCGGATGGAAGATCGAACGAAATGGAGTATTCGTAGTCATTCGTCGTCGATACGAATCCTCCCCTTTGTTGTACACACGTATTATACGAAGAAAAAGGGAAGAAAAAATATCGCGATTTATTTCCATACACCTGTGCGATTGAAATTCATGATGCATCTGGAGAATTGATGAATTTCACTGCGAAATGTTTTTTTTTCTCCTCTCGCTCTCTTTTCATCCCCCGCGAGAATGAATAGGCCACGGTATTAGACAATGGCTCGTATAGACGTGTCCGTGCAAAAGTTTTAAAACCTCCTCCTTCGCCCTCCTATTTCACCCCCTCGCCCATCTCGATTTATAGTTTTACCATGGACCTGACAGTTTCGAGTATGTGGAGGCTGACGTATATACATTAGGGTGGTACTTAACAGGGGTGTTTTCGGATTTTTATGCTCCCAGAAGCTTAAGGCAGTCGTCTTGTTTGAAGGCCTGATTTTTTGCGTTCTTTTTTCAGCGTATTTTAACGCTCAATCGAAAAGTGTACAAAAAACAGTTTTTTAGTCTCGAACTGGTCTGTCGAATCAGCAGAAAATACTTTGTTTTTTCTTTTTTTTTCACAGAGTATTTCACGGTTTTTTTTTTAGTTTATCGTAAAGTACATTGTGCGTTGATCAAAAGGGATGTTGGTTTGCGCTTTTTGGACTTTGTTTTTTATTATTTGAGACTTTACTTTACTGGTTTTTACTGGATTACTCCGCATTTTGTGACAATTTGACGACGAACGATTTTTTGACAAGTCCCTTTATTTCTTTCCCCACCAAAAAAAAATCGTCAAAAATTACTCTATTCGGGTCGCTGAACGAGACGATTCGAGGCAGTCGTCTGGTCCAGACACAAATAAATATGATAAGAACCGACGTAAAGGCACTCGCGTGTATTTAAAAATATTGCAAATAACCGAAAAAAAAGTAATCGCATGCGAGAGTGCAATAATTCTCAAAAATTATTTTCGCAAATTATCACAAATTTTTAAAATTGAAAACCAATTGTTGAAAATAAAAAATCTGATAGTATCAAAAGAAAAACGTTTGTACCCTCAATTTTTTCAATACGCTCGAACTCTGCCAAATATTTTCCAACCTTCTGACGCGCTTATTTTTTATTTTTATTTTTTAAGTCACAGAAAAAGTCACAATTATCCATCGTCTTCCGTGCACCAAGAGTCTTCTTCGTTGCTCGTGAAAAATTTCGCAAAATTTCCATTCCATCCAACAAACGCCGATCTGAAAAAAGTTTACGTTCAAACGGAACGTCGATAAGACTCAAAAAATAAAATACAAGTGGCATCCGGAAGGACAGTCGAATTTACGTGACGGGAAAAGGAAATGCGTCGTCGAAATATTACGAAAGGAATTTTAGTTTTAGTTTTCTTTTTCACCGAATCGCGAATAATTCGTTGAATTTGTAAAAATTCAAAAACATCATTTTTTGGACCACCCTAATTTAAACATGTACATCGCATACAGCTCTGCAAGGTTCAACGAACAATTCGTACAGTCACACCGGTGCCGAACGAATGTAGAGATTAGCTCGAGTTTTGTGGCCATGCACAGTCGAGTTTCCACGAGCGATGCAATTTTGTTGCGGGTTTTCTCTCCCTCTCCACCCCTCCAACCCTCAACCACCAGCCCCCTCTCTCAGTCAGTCATTCCCATTCGTAAGCAAATGAAGCCAACACGCACGAATTCAATTCGCATACAGTGCGACATTGAATAATACATTCTGCATTTAGATGCGTTGAAATATACAGCAATACAGAGGGAGTCGAGGAGATATATTTGTGCGAATAAAAAAAGATATGCAAGTTTCGTCGACTTCCGCTTGACTCTTGATTTTTTTTTTTTCAAGTCGTCCGTCACTTTGGCATTATTCGCAATCGCCGGAGAAACGATTCGACGTTCTTTGGAATCAATATTCTTCATTCGATTTTCATCGAAGTAAGTTTGTCATCGTGCGATAAAATTATCACCGAGAAAGAATCTTTGACAGAATCGCATTGCCGATTTTATTCTTCATCGAGCATCTTTCTATTCGTTGACGATAAAATATTTTATTCGCGTAATAAAGTATGCGTGTACAATATCACTTTCGAATTATCTGACTCTGGAATCGTCGGAGAAATTATTTTTGAATAACATTTTCACGAAATTGTCTCTCGAATTTCTGAGAGCTCGAAGAAGTGTTTCTAATTTCAATTTATCGATAATCATTCATTCGTACCAACTTTCGAATTATGTGTAATTGTAGGATAAGTAAATTATAATTATTATGAAAAACAATTAAAATATTCTCAAGTCGATGGATTGAATCGATTGTTTTTACCACCCTTCGTATCTCTCGGACGAGTTTTCCCCGTTATAATTTATTCGATACGTCATATTATCCCGATTGCTCGAGTTCTCGAATCGACTCGGAGTTATCCGGAAGGGAATTTTCGCAGGCAAACAAAACGAACATTAGTCGCTTCTTCGAGTTATTGACGTCCATGGTATAGTTTCGTTTATCGCTATCGTCGATCTTTGGACGATGAAATCCATGATCAACGTGGCACTCGAACGTGGTCCAAATGTATCTTGTTCCTAATTTCTTTCGTCACGATCGAACATGCACATGTATAGTATGTTCGATTTTGGGGAGATATTCCTCGCGAGTGGAGTTTCTCTTCGTTGATAAAACCACCCCAGTGTACTTTCGGTTAATTTTTTTTCTACATGAGAAAAAGTCAATGATCATCCGTGGAATGAAAGCCCAATCCCAAGATGAGTTACGAAAAGTTTTACTCGCCGGTATAATAATTTGCTGATATTATTCGGATGAGCTCGTCTCGGTGTTTCGAGAAGAACGTGGGGACTAAAATAAGAAGGAGAAAAAAAAGAAGAGATGGAAAAGTTGGAGAATCGATGAATTGTTCACTCTGTTAAGAAAAATGTATAGCCCGTACAGTCTCGACAAAAACAGAACGTGAATTTCGCTTGGGAATGTTACGAAAATCTGAAAAAATTCGTTCTTTTTGATACATTTGCATTTTTTTGACATTTTTTTTTCTCCGTGCTCTCAAACTGTTTTTCCATCTTCTCAATTTGAAAAAAATGAACAGGTAATTCGAACACTGAAATTCCGAAAAATCATTCGGTATAAAAAGAACTGGCGTTTTTTAATCTTTATCTAATTTTTTCGATAGAAAATTTCGCAAAATTCTCCATTCCCTTTCACTTTTTTTGTGAGACGCAGCGGACGTTCGATAGTCATTTTTTCATTTCCTTCGACAGGAGGACGTCAAGATCCCTTGGAAATAATGAGAAAAGTCATTTTTTTCGTCTCGATTTTATCTCAAACACGTCGAGGCTCTCTCGCGAGTGTTTCTCTCGTCTTCCGTGCTCTCGTTGCTGAAAATATCTCACCGAGAGGATTTATGTGACGTGGGTTACGTCGACCAGCCCGTTTTCGGGGTTTCCTTCGCTAAAAGGTCCATGGGAAGAGGGAAATGATGCTAGCCGTGGCGTAAGGTTATATATAAAACGTGGGTGAAACGGAGTGAGCGAGCATCCATCATTTCGAGAAAGTTATAGATGCCCATGGTGGTTTGGAAGATCCTTGAGAACGGAACGTATGTTTTGATGACGTAATGGAGAATGAAAAAAAAAAGTGGAAGAATAAAGTACGGGGAGGGGGTGGAATAATACGATCGGGAGCGAGAAAAGAAGGGAGCGAAAAATAAAATAAAAATGAGGGAGCTCGAAAGACAGCTGAGACAGAATTTTGGACTCACTGCACTGGAGAATCCCTTTACCGATATGATATATCGAAAAAAAAAATAAAATACAATATTTACGACAGAACATCGTCCACATGGATTTGTTTCCAAGGAAGAACTTGATTATGCCCGATCGACAAAAAAAAAGAACTGTGAAATTTGTTCAAATTTATTACATATTAAAAAAAAAGTTGCAGACAGAGAAAAAATGACATTTTTAATATGCAAAGTTCGTAATTGTGCTGGCATTTTTGCGCTCGCTTAAAAATGTTTCTCGAACCGTTTTTGCCGTCGGTTTTTCAACCTTAACGAAAAATGGAAAAAAAAGATGTCGCCCGAAAAATGAAACACCGCGAGATCCACGCTGCGAGCGAACGCGTCTCGGAAACGTGAATGTAAATACAACGAAGAGGGCGAACGCGAGAATAGATTTAACCTTATACCGGGGTGGGAATTCCTTGCTCAGCGTTATTTCCTCCATGTACGCTTCAAACGTTGATGGTAGAAACGCGAGTCTGGAAAACGTAGAGCGCGCACCAACCTGCTGCTGCCACCACCGCATAACCTCGATATTCCCCGACCGCAGATGTCCCGGATTTACGAGACACCGGTGCAAAATCTATTATCAACTGACACTAATGAATGCATGTCCGTGTGTTCGTATGTGCTTTCACATTTATGCGGAGAAACGAGAGATGGAACGAAAGAGAGGAAGAGGGAGAGAAAGTGTGTGTATGAGAGAGAGAGAGAGAGAGAGAGAGAGAGAGAGAGAGGTATTCTCGAATCGGAGAAGGTGATGCATCATTATTCTCATTCATTTTGGAACACGTACGCTCTGCGTTAACCGAACGCGATGGTAAACGTGCATTAACATCTGCACGAGTTCGAGGATGCTGGAACACGCTCGTTTCGAATACACGTTATAACAATATCGATCGGCAAGCTCGTACAAACCACGTGACCACACCGATATTGTACGTTGGCTCGTTGCGATAATATATTCCACGCTTGAATCGAAGTTTCAATTATGCTATCATATCGCGCGACACAACGTCGTCCATCTCTTTGCGCGGGCGATCCAGCTGTGACTCTCGCACCAAACGCAAAGATTCGTGCAATGGAAACTCGATCCCAGGACGGCGTTGCGATCCCAGCCCTCTTGGACGATTGAAAATTATCATAATCGTGAGACTTTATTCGAATTTTGTGCTTATTTGCCAGGCGATCGTCAATGACATTAACGTTATGGAATTGAAAGTATATCGCACGAAAGAGGTGCGCCATGTACCGGGTATTTCGGAATTCGATATCGATGGTTTGCGGATGGTTCCCTGATGAAGTTCCAGGTCGAAAAGGTATTTTGCCATTTTTCGATAGGACCGAATCCTGATGAGTTATTAATTGTCAAAGTTTCAGCCAATAGGACGCGCGCGCTCCCCACTCAGGCGCGTGTCTTATTGGCTGAATTTCATCGGGTGATAACTCGGTAGTGCTTCGCCGGATCAAAAAGTGCTCGGGGGCTTTTCGCCTCGGAATTTCATTCCCCATTTGGTTTTGAATTATCGTCATCCAATTTTGCGACACCCTGTACATCATATTTAGGCATCTCATTTATGGTTAATGTACAATTCAGATATCGCTATCGCGGTAGAGTCGTTGGTGGAGAGAGCGCGCGATTAAAACGTAACCGAGAACTGCCGATGGACCAACATTGTCAACGACATTGACGATGGGTATGCGGTAGTGTGGCCGGGGATCAAAACTTCGTCCCGGCTAAACTCTTCGTGAATATTCATGCGGGTGCATTGAGCGCGAGAGTGACCAGCAGTAGCGATACATTCGTAAACCAGAGAGAGAGAGAGAGAGAGAGGGGAGAGAGAGAATGAACCAGTTGTGGAATCTCTCCAATAGCTTTTGCACACTCGTATACATTTGCGTTTGGCGGGAAGTGCGGGAGGAGGGGCAATCTATGTGGTTGAACGCGCTTTCGACTCATCACGGTGTGCTCGGATGATGATAATTATGTTGATATCGTTCTGTGCCTATCTCTAATACTGGGAGAGATGCAAAGTGAGCTTTCTCCATGCTTCCCCGAAATTCGTTCATCAACCCTATCCTATTGATCTTTGTATGCACATACGTTCAAAAACTGTAGGGCCTTACGGGTAAAGTACATGACAGGTGAATGGCAGGGCGTAATTAGAATGATTTTACAGTGGGATTGATGTCAATTACAGCTTTCGGCAAGGGCATGTAAGCTTTGATTGTACGTGGGTGTATTGGTGTTCACGTATTCCCCATTGCGTTCGAGCACTTATCTTTTAACGAGTACCGACACTCCTGCGGCGAATCCTGACAAAGCTGTTTCGAGATATTACGTTGTACAAGATTTTGACACAGTTGAAATACGAAACACCATCGTATATGTACTCATCGTTGATGTTAATAACAAAATTGTTTTATATTTTTCAATCGAAGCTTTCGCACGAGAAGAATGTCTGACCACACACGGATCGTAACTACTAGCTTTCGAAAGAAACCTCTCTGGACGGTCCCGCGAGGTAATGATGATCTTTGACTGATCAATAACCAATCATCATCATTATTTCGAAACGTTTCATACTGGTACACATTTCTATTTCAAGAAATTTTGACTCTTTTGGAAGTAATTTGTGACCTAAGGGTTTTAGAAATAATATTGTAAAATGTGTTCAGAACCTTTGAAATCTTTCACACAAATACAAGGACACTTTTTGTAGACGGACAAATACAATTTTCCGAATCAAACATGCTAGAAAGAATGTCTGACCACACACGGATCGTAACTACTAGCTTTCGAAAGAAACCTCTCTGGACGGTCCCGCGAGGTAATGATGATCTTTGACCGATCAATAACCAATCATCATCATTATTTCGTAACGTTTCATACTGGTACACATTTCTATTTCAAGAAATTTTGACTCTTTTGGAAGTAATTTGTGACCTAAGGTTTTTAGAAATAATATTGTAAAATGTGTTCAGAACCTTTAAAATCTTTCACACAAATACAAGGACACTTTTTGTAGACGGAAAATGCGAAAATTTTTAGAATTTTCCGAATCAAACATGCTAGAAAGAATGTCTGACCACATACGGATCGTAACTACTAACTTTACCTCTAGGCTTTTTCTCGCGCGGCGACCATTATCTGAGATCGATCGTTGGTCAATGACGTTCGGTTATTTATACTTTAATGGGTACCACCACTTTTAAAGGTAATATCGTTTTTTGGCACTGAATTATGGAATATTTGTAGACCGTCAAAAATAGAAGGTACCTACATGCTCATTAGGGATGAAAGCAATCAAATTGTCCGATTTTTTTTCGGATTTTCGACTGTGGGCTCTGAAATTCGTTGATCCTTTGCCTTCATACCCATCGGCTGGGTCTTACGGATAAAATAAATGACAGGAAGATCGCGAAATGCAATCAGTTTGATTTTACAGTCAGATTCGTGTCAATTATAACGTTTAACAATTTGGACATACGCCTATACTACTCCACACGAGCTTTCATCATACGGTTTGACGTATCGATGCGGACATACTGGCCTCCCTAGATTGCGAGATAATTAATGCAATTAGCATTGGAAGCCTTGATAGGGTGTGCCCGGGAATCCGAGATGACGGAGGCTTCCAGGTAGGGGGGATGAGTCACTCGGTGGTTACGATCCGACATATCACATTCCAAGGATTCTCGAGAAAACACCCAATCGACTCGACTCTAGCTTCAACTCTGTTCTTTTATTTTGCTGTTGGAACATTGGAGAAAATGGTCGCAACATTTGTCGAACATTTTTCGGGGTATTTATAATTATAATCGCTCTGGATAAGGTTTGGAAATAGTTTTTCTCCCTTGAGGGTGCAAGCCACTGAAAAATATAGAGATTTTATTTAATTCTCACGTGACGCTCACTGGTGAGGGCGATAAGGACGTTTCAAAACTCCCCGATGATGTTGCATATAATAATACATTGTCCTAAGATCGAAAACTTCATGAGAATCACCCTTGCGTCGCGTCAGCGTTCGAACGAGTACGAAATTTCGTGCCTCCATTGGCACTGTTCCTTCCCCCTCCCCTTTTTTTTATAAACGTATTCCAAACTTTCGAAACTTTTAACGGACATACTTTCCTACCCCCACGGTACTTTCGAAGTTCGGCATTTCACCGTAAGCCCATATATGTACAACAATAGCTTTTTCAAAGCCTTAAACAAACGGTATGATAATAAATGCTGGGATTGGCAGTGAGAAGCCTCCACGAGAAACAGTAAAAAAGTTTATGGCGAGAAGAAAGAAAAATAAAGATATTTGTAGAAGCGAAAAAATGAGAAAAGTTTAATTCCCGAAAAAGAAATATACCGTAAACATAAATATACGCACGTATTAGGGTGTTTGAAAAAAAAAAGGTTTCGTTCCACTTCCAAACAGGCTCGAACGTTTCGATTTTCACCATTGACATAAAAAAAGAAAAAGATTGGCAATTATCAAGCCACCTCTTACAAAAAAGTCGTCGTTTCAAGAGTCATGAAAATCATTGTGAAAAGATATTGAAAAACGTCGCATATACTTTTTTCACAAAAGTTTCACTGTACTGTCTAAAAAAATGACAATTTTAATATAAATTGCACTTTAACTAGCTGTATAAACTCGCTCGGATTGCGTTTCCATGTTATTTCCCTGGAAAGTAGAAAAGCGCGATGAGGAACGGCTTAATACTAATATTGATAATAAAAAATCCGAACCTGTTTGGACGAAAAAAAAAAAAAATGTTAACACCCCAATATATACATTTACCTTTCGTCATTGGGCGAAAAAGGATGTGAACATTGTAAACGAGGTAGGAATAGCCATGAATTTTTTCGGATCACCCGGTGATGACGCCGAGCTGAGAAACGTACAGTCACGTTTTTTTATGTAGTTGACGTTGGGCAAAGTATTCGCAATGTTGACTGAGCCAACACACTGATCCACGTGAAACCTGATCCTGAAGCACGAGGAAAAGGAAGAAGAAGGATAAAAAAAAAAGTTGGATAACAGAGAGCTGCCGAAACGTCGAACTGCGTGAAGCCTGTAAAAGAGGGTAGTGCGGTGTGGAGAAAGGGTGAACATAAAAATCTAAATAGCTTCTCGTAAAGCAGCGAAACACATCGTTCTTTCTATTTCCCCGGAGGCTTTTCCCACGTGGATAAAGTCTCTTCTCTGCAACGTCAAACCGCCTCAGATGTTTTCATGTTCGAAGCTACCCTTACTTCTGTGCAGAATTTATTTGCAACCCCCTCCTCGTTCCTCGTTCCGATGGAATACATTTGGCACTTATTACACAATTGAGTACGAAAATCGTCGAATGGTAACTGTCACTTTTTTTGACGAGCCTCGGAAAATATTATTATTATTATTATTATTACATTCAATATCATCCAATGCTGTTACGGTTTTCCTCCTATCGAATTAATGCAACGAGTAATCGATGTTTTTTCTTTTTTTACATCAACCCTCCATCACTTGTACCCCGATGGAACGATCTTATAAAGTGCTTCTTTTATTTTTTACGCCTCATAATACGCGTCGTGCGATTGTCATCTGCGATGGAGAATCATTCGGCTGGAAAATTACAAGTTCCGGGGTGAGAGAAGTGTGCTCTTGTGTACGCTTTCCGCGATCGAAGCGACGATACGGGGTGTACAGGCTCTGTCTCCCGGGGATATTGCCAGTGTCTTTTGGTACGAAAAGCGTCGCAACCAGCGCCTTGAGAATTCTCAATGTGCAAGCTTCGTTCTTCCAAGCCACATTCTCTCCCTTTTCATGCAGTACCTTTTTTCGCTTTTTTTTTTCAACTTTTATGCTTTTTCCACGTTCGAACGACTTTCCAACGTTAAACAGCCTCTCTCTGCGAATATATACTTAGAGATTTTCAAAAAGAGGTAAAAAAAGTCCGTGAAACTTTAACCTCGAGCTTTGATAATTGTGCCGAGGATTAATTTTTTTTTACGGGTATACGATTAATTGTTTAGAGAATTTTTTGAAGATTAAAGAGCTCGAGAGCTTTCGAAGAATAAATAGGATCGGAAGAAAGATTAGAGACTCTATCGCCTTTTGTTTTTCAATTCGAATACACCGAGAGTTCGAAAGAAAAAATGTGTTATATAAAGATTTCGCGATGTTCTCCAATTGAAATTAATTATTAAATAATCGATTAAAGTTTGAACGTTTTACTTCGGTTTTTCGAAGCTTTCAAGCTTTCCGAGAGTATGAATACATCACTTTAATTATGTCAAGTGCATTATTAACCATTTCCCAAGTAATACTTGTTGATGAACAAATTAAATGAATAAATGTTAATAATTGCGATCGAACCACATTCAACGAATTATAAAATTCGCCTGAATAATATTAACCTCGCAGCTATCGATATTCTTCACTATCGTAGCGTTGCGCAACGTCATTCAAATAATTAATGGTTTTATAATTGAATTTCACGATGTAATAACGCTTATTTTTTAATTTCGTTACGAGTTATAAACTCAAATTAGCAATGATTCAACCGGGTCGAAAGGTGAAAAGGAAGTGAACGTTTGACCGATTATTGACTCTAGTGTCAAAATATAATATTTCCAACTCTCATTCCGCTGAAAAAAAAAACAATATAATAATTAAAATAACGAGCATAGAACATTTATGATTTTTAATTGTCGCGTTCGTTTTGTTTTACGCCGTCAATGTTGCTGAAACGCGGGTCCTTTTTTTTTTGCATTTCACGAGCGTGGGTAATTCGTCCGCGAGCCACGACGAATTCTCTCGGTTTTCAGACTCTATTTTATTTTGCATTTTTCGTATTTTTATTTCCGGCTCATACACTCGCGGGAGTTTGGCATATGTGGCGGTAATAATGTGTGCTCTGTACCATCGTCATTGCACACACCATGTTTTCGCCCAGTCAGACCTTCAGCCGCCGCAAGCCTCGAGGACCGAAGCGTAAAGCTCTCTCACGTACGAGTTCACTTTGGCTGGAGCACCCTGCGAGGCTCTCGTGTATGAAAAACTCCATGATGGATATTATACTCGAGTCTCATACATCGTGCTCTCTCGCACTTTGGTCACACGCGTCGGGTATACAAATGAAAAAAATATGTACAAGTCGTCACGTAAAAGTCCGAGTTGTGACATTTTTGTCTCGATTTTCATTTATTCACTGGGTTGCTCAGGGTTTACTGAAGGACCCACGACAGCCCCGGACAGATCTTTTTTTTCGACAGCCCCGAGAAAAAAAACTGGTCCGCACGAGACTGTGCTTATTTTTAATTTTTTTTCAAGTCTGAACGAAACTAAAGGACTAACGTACTGTTGATTCATACAAAGTTTGTTACGATTAAAAACGAAATTTGAAAAAAAATGACAAAAACAGAAAATGCGATAAAACATTTGGGATTAGTGAAACAAATCAAAGTTGGGCCTAAATTGGTCCAGTGGTACCGTGGAACATCATGAAACAATGTTAATCATCGATCAAAAATCATTATTGTCGGCCGAAACATGAGTAAGACGTTTATTTTCAAAGCTAGTAGTTACGATCCGTGTGTGGTCAGACATTCTAAAGGGTACATGTTTTATCCAAATAATGGATTGCATGAATTTATGAATTTAACCATATCAATCCATGATCATTATGTACCTTTTGTGCACAATGTTTCAAAAACATTTCGAAAAATAATGCATAAAAACAATAATGTTAGAAAGTGCTGCAAAAAGTGTCGAAAAAAAACCTCGTAGAATAAAAGTACTTGAGAAAAAACGTTAATCATCGATTATTAATCATCATTAATGTCACCCGAGATGGAGGTAAGGGGTTTATTCTCAGAGCTAGTAGTTGAGTCCCGAATGCGGCCGGACATTCGTTCGTGCAAGCCTTATCGTCTGATCAACTGATTATTTATATCAAAGCTGGATGATTACAACCCATATGTAGTCTGAAATAAAGGGATCTTTTAAAAAATTAAAATGAATGAGAATTGGACGTCATCCGAGAGAAAAATATCAACGATTTGCTGATTCGTTTCAATAATGTGAATAATATTCCGAACGTATTGAATTCTTGATATTATAAAAATAATCTAGAGTTTCGAATAAGCTGGATTACTGCAGTCATGATATGTGAAATGAAATCATCCCTTGTGAAATATTGATCGACGCAAAAATATACATAGAATGAAAAAAGCCGTGATTTTCCGAAAAAAAAATGTAACTCGACTACGGAATTATTTGGAGAATATTATTTTCAATCGATTGCTAAAGAATGCCGATAAAAGCTTCGAGTTTTAATGAAAATTTTCGTAATTTCTGTTTGAATGAAAAGGGAAGCAATGGAATGAAAATATCATTCGAAATAAAGTGACGTGATATTTGTATAAATTTTTACTTTTAGACAATTTTCCATTCACTTGATAATTCCTGTGGGCGCTGCTGAAAAATTGAACGCAACAGCGAGAGGAAAATCGGAATAATATTCCGAATGTACTCGATTTGTAATATCATAAAAATAATCCTCCATATTGCAGGGTCGTGAATTGTGAAATTAAATTGCTCGTAAATTACTGATGAAACGAAAAAATAATATATAATGGATAAGAGCACTGAAATATCCTGTCGGATGGATAAAAACTAATTTTCCTCCATGTTTGAAAAATATTCGTTGCCATCGAGAGTCTACAAACGGAATAATAAACTGTCGGCACACAGAGAAGCGTCCTCGGCTCGGTCCTCTGTCTCTGGTAGAGTTCGCGCATTTGGAGACTTTCATTTTCCAATATTTGTCCATCGATCATTTTTGAAGAAAAAGTTTATTTATTTTTTTTTTCTATTGACAAACATTCTTTTTACGTTTCGAATATTAAAATATTTTACATTTCATTCGGAAAATAGATCAAGTGTACGATGAATTTACAGATTTTTTTTCTGAATCAAAATCAGGTATGTATAAATATTCTCATCGATAATAACCAATGAATGAGATAAAAACTGTCTGATTTCATAAATCGAGATAAATCGACAATATATTGGCGACTATAACCGAAATAATTACCAACGAATGATACAAGCAAACTTGAAGATAAAAATAACACGTTTTCGTAGCTAAAGTTGAGATTTTTTCGTTCCCAAGCTTGTACCACGTATTTTTCTTACTGCTTACGAATATGCTGCAATACAAAAATGGGCGTTTGAAAAACGAAAAAATATGTAGTACGAATTTACAGATTTTTTTATAAACAGGAGCCTCAAAATCGATACTGTTTTTTTGGCGTTTGGCGTTTTTTTTTATTCACGAGATAGAATTTCTTTACACGTCTCGTTCATGGGATTCAAATCTTTCAAAAAAACAGGCAGTCACAAATTGAATAAATCGGCAGCAATAAATACATCGAAAGTTCGACGTAGCTCCCACAAGAAAGGAATACTGAAAAGATAAATAAAATGCGAAATAAATAAAATGAATTTCAACAAATATTCTCATGATGAGAGAGTCATTGTCACAGTTTTTAATTGACGATTTATTATGTAGATTGGCCAATATTATTAAAATAATTCATAATGAATAATGAACGTTAATATGTAAATATGCGAATAACGTGTAATCAGAAACCTCGATATTGCGTTTAATATATGATAAGCTACATTCAATAATTATTCTGTATTGAAGGAAAATTCAATCTCAACTGTACACTCCTCATTCACTCTCTCTCTTCTCTCTCTCTCTCTCTCTCTCTCTCTCTCTCTCTCTCTCTCTTTAGCTGGCTGGAATAAATGGATTTTGAAATCCGAATTGATGAACCCCCTCCCTGTTTCTATTTCTGCCTTGCTGTATTCACGATCATAATTTCTCGTGCACGCATGAATGCATCCTCGTGGATCAGAAGTGCATACTGTACACGTTGGTGCACGTATCGTGTGACACATTGATATTACGCGTTCATAAAGACTCGTTCTCCATAACATCGTCCATAAACCTGCGGAGTCCAACAGAGCTCTCGTGGTTCATCCCCAGCAAAATATTCTCGCGTGCCTGAACCAGGCAATCGCTAATTCTGTCATCATAAATGCAAATTGGAGTCATTCGGGCGTCAAACTCGACAAACTACGTATACTAAAGGGGTGGTATTGGCGAGAAACGGGGGTATGGGGGTTGGTGGTGGAGGAAAAATCGCCTCGTTCCTCCTCGCTGTAACGCAATGTAACTGCGACGTATCCTGAACCGCAAAAAAGGTTTTTTTCGAAATTTTCGATCGAAAATCAGACCGATTCAAGGGGATGAAAAATATTTTCAATGTTCGTACGAAAATCGGGGTTGTGTATTGTTAGTATCTTAAAAAAATATTTTTTACCCGCACTATATGAATGTGCACATTATTTACCAATATACTAAAAGGAAAATCAATTCAGATCATGATATTTGTGGACCGGACAAGGTCATGACCTTGATAAGTAACAAGGACGCTCGGCGAACAGCAAGGAAGCTCGCACAAAGGGGATTTCGTCTCACAAAAAGGCTGGTAAACTGATGAACTGACTTGACCTCTGGACGACCTTCGAACAACGCGTGGCTTTGGATTTGTCTTGAAACTAACGAAAAACAGATCTTCCTCGATTGACTGTACTGAATTTCATCGTAGACGAAAATGACGTTCAAAGATGTCGTCACGTGTATACACTTTGGTTCCCACGTAAATACGTAATGATGTCCGTGCATTGATTAGTCGAGTTTCGAGCTGCTTCATTTATCGCACTTGGAGCTTCGTCGGTGCCCGTTGAGTCATGGGTATAAACGTAGCTTGGGCGACGATGGTGTGTTTACATACCTCTCGTAATTAGCGTCTCATCAAGGAAAGTTATCCGTGATGGAGCCAACAGCCACGGTATGTCCTCTCATTTACGATCATCTCCCTGAGCTACCGGGAACGTGGCGAGTGGTTGTATAACTGGGAAACGTGAGTAAAGTCGACCGGAGCTGGAGACATTTCGGATCAATGGAATCAAGATCTGGCCTCAATATTCACGAATTTCGAGGCTCGGAGTGGGACACATGAATTTACAATGATTTGCAAATGAGTTGTATTTCATTTGATTATTTAATTATTGTAAGCTAAATATATTCCTCGAGTGTTATCGAAATAATTTTCAATGCGTGATATAATCAAAACGACGGATATTTGATTAGTCAGTGTTGAGATTTTTCATTGCATAAATTGTTACTGCAGTCGTCATTAACATTTAAAAATTCACCGAAACACGAGTAATTGGCAATTAAAGAACGAACTAACCGTTTACGACCCATTTGCGGATTATTTCTTTTTTCGGAAAACAAGTCACGTAAAAAATAAATCGTATTCCTTGATTATCCAAATGTTATACTTGAATAATTCACGAATAATGCAAATAACGTGTTGAACGAAATAACATTTATTTTTTGCAGACAAATTCGACGTTTTTTCATTGTGCAAATGATTTCTCGACGTTTTTTTTTATAAATGTTTTATAAGCGTGACGAAATTAAAAAAACATAATGGTATTCATTCGTCGAGTGCTGTTCACTTGTTCAACGGTCAACACCCCAGACACAATGGGCACGAATGATACATATCGAAGACCGAACGATGTCGCGATTTTAAAGGGGGCTCCGCACACGTAAAATGGAAAGTAGATAGCGCACGAAGTTCCCTCGATAATCACTGAAAAGTGCTTTTATGCGAAATTGTTACAGGCTGAAGGACCCTCGAAAAATCACTGTCACGAATCAACAAGCGCTCTACTTTTCCATCGATTCATATCGCTCCTCCTGCACCTACATACTGTATGCACATACGGGGCGTTCCGCGTCAAATCAGTATTGAAACTCGAATTTTTGTCATATTTTCACGAAAATTTATCCAACGCATCCGATTAATCGCAAGAAAAACATGGCAATTTTTCACCGCATGAATCTTTCAAACAAATTCCAAGTGATAATTTGAAAAAAAGCATACATTTACAACGAAACATTTCGAAAATCGTAGAGTGATAAAAAAAATGTTGAAAACGAAAAATCATTGTAACTTGTCGATTTTTTTCATGAAGATGCCGCAATGGAATATCGAGAAAAATCGATGTCTCTGGCTTGAGGATGAATAATTTTTTTTTTCGATGAGTAAAAAATTCCGTAACTGGATGATTTCGCCTGGAGCACCCCGTATATGTGTGCGCCACGAGGGGAGTGGATTAACCCGATGGACACTGTAGTATAATGGAGGACGGAATATATATCCTCAATTCGATTTGTCATCGAAGCACTCTAGCCAGCGAATTGGATCGGAATCGAAATTCTGGGTTGAACTCATAGCGATGCATTGACTCCCGATCAAACTTTCCATCCGTCGATTCGTTCTCGATCGAAATTCATAGGTTTAATCGAAGAACTTGAGACGGCAGTCGCACACGGAGGCTGCCAACGATGTGGTCCATCTACGTGTCGAATGTATATATGTACGATATTGCTCGATTTAGCTCACCCCTATTGAATGTGAAATGCTGCAAATCAACGAGGGGGAATCTGTGACCAACCTGATTATAACGAGATATCAGAAGGTATACATTACGTATGAGCGCGGCGTTGCAACGCAGGGTGCTTAAGGTAATTGAGCTTAAGGTGGTGGCCGAATGAGATATCTTTTGCCCAAATTGATGGAAAATTCAACATTTTTTGCATTGCTTTTGCATTACTGCTTAAGGTAATTGAGCTTAAGGTGGTAGCCGAAGGAGATATCTTTTGCTCAGACTGATGGAAAATTCAACATTTTTTGCATTACTTTTCCAAAAAAAAAACGCATCCCCAAGACAAGACGTTTCGAAAATGTGGAACGTTTTACACGCACTAGGATTTGACATATCTTTTTCGAAATGTTCGTGTTTTCAATTTTGAGAATATTATAATTATTGCCGCAGGAATAAGTGGTTCCTTTATTTCTCACTACGCGAAATAACGTGTAAAACGGGCAAGCAAATCACTCAAAATATAAAAATATTCCCGACCGTCCTGGGGCGAGAAAAAAATGTCCCTCATTCTCGTTATACTTTCGTCAAAAATGTTCCTATCGAATTGCGTCACTTTTTGGCACGGACATCGAAAGGGCAAGATATAAAACGAGGGTGCAGTTTTTATTTGTTTATGAACTTTGGGTGCTCAAGGAGTTTGGCAACTCTTTGAAGCTCCGATGATCCCAAAGCCACTTCGTGAACGTACGATAATGATCTCGACTTTTGAAAGTCTACTTTCACGTAAAATAAAAAAGAAAATGTTTCCCTTCCGCGACAAGATAAGAGTCTCGAGATTATTTTCAAAGACCCTGGGGTACTCGTGTTCCGATCATCATTTACGTTATAAATTTAACAAATTTTCTCCCACGCGGAATATTTCCCAACTATTTCGCTCCGTGTATTTCCAGGGACTTCCGGAAGAGCAGATACGAGTGCCACCATTTTGACCAATATAAAAAAATATCGCCTCGAGTCGTGGAAGCGAGGATCCGAATTGTCTTCGCTCTGTTTCTACCGGGACGTTTCGGACGGCCACGATCGTATCGTCGTTTAACGAACCTCCCGGAAATGGAGGATGGTACCAGCATCCATAGATCGATCTATTCATGAAAGCCAAAGTACAGCACGCGCATTACACTGACTCTGAAATTGGTCACGTGACGTCGAAATATAACGTACCGATCCGATCTGGCTCGTACCTCGGGATGAATGTGTCCGAGCTCTTCGTTCCCGCCACATCCGACGATTTAGATCCTCGGTGACTCACGCCCTAAATTGTCTACTGCACTGTCGCGTGCAACGAGCGATATATCCGCAACACAACGCGCTATCATTATCCGTTTATATTTATTACTCCCGTCTTATCGGTATGCACGTATAAACGCACGCGAGTATTGGTTTCGACGGTTGATTAACCTGAGCGAGGTTTGAGGAGCTGTTTGTACACTGAATGTACAGTACACAATCGTATAATTATCGTTGAGGACATCGAATGTCATGAATTAGGCGCGTTTGATCGTCAGATCTTGAAATCGTAGAATATGGCATTCTCCGAAGCCTCAAATCCGTTGGTTACGAGTGTCACATGATCCAGGATGTCTCGAAACTCGACAAAAATATTACAGGCGGATCCGGCATGAAATTCCGAGTGGAAAAGTCTATACGCACTTTTGGATCCGACGAAGCCTCGCTGAGTTATCAGCTGATGAGTCGGGAGCGCTGGAGCGCAAGCGCTCGCTCGGCGTCCGCGAGCGAAGGAGGGCTCGCGGCAGATGGGCTCAAACTTTGACAATTAATAACTCGTCAGGTTTCGGTCGGATCGAAAAATGCTAAAGTACATTTCGTCTCGAAATTTTGTCCTCCATCCAACAGTAAAATATGGCCATCAAGTTTTGGGACACCGTGTACATTACACATGATAAATTTCGATAAAAATACTGTAAGGCTTGTTTAAAATCGTTACGGTTCGGGAGACTATTGTTATAAAATTAACGTGTAAATCACTGTACGATTCTCTGCGGAAAGACCCGACAACAGCCACTTTTCGAAATTGTTTAATGTGTTATTGCACGGAATATTAATTTGCAAACAAAATCCTTCTAAAGTTTCGATGTATTCTTTAACAGATAACACTTTGCGTTTGAGTTTTTTTTTCTCAGAGCAAATCCCATTGTGTAATACATCGATATAGAACGGTAAATTGATTCGCACGAATATTCCTCTCGACGCGACGAATATATTTTCAGTCTGAAATTGTGCTGCAGAAAAAGGGAGACAACAATTGGCCTCGGCAGTCGATGTATTCCGGCATGAAATTCAATAACATTTGCGTAATTCGAGGGAAAAGTTGGTGACAATTGTGCGAAGCGGACGAACGGCCAAATAGGAAATCCGGAAGGAAGATCATTCCCAGATGAGAGTTGAGTTTGAAATGAATGAAGTCCCACGTAGTCGGCAATTTGTCAGGGGAGAATACCCGAGCCAGAGAGAGGACTCCAACCGCATCAGCTGTATTACATGGTTAACGACATGGTTGGTCAGACGAGAACCATGGGGTCCTCTCGGTGAGAGGAATACAGGATCCAGCTCGTGTCCATTCGTCGCAAAGCTATTGCCTATATCCTCCGGAGATTCAGCAACCCATATAATGTAATTGAACGTGCGTGTGTGCGTGTCCATTAGGGTGGGCAAAAAAAAAATAGACATTTTTTTTCAAATTTGGCACATAATTACCCGACGTCCATTGGACTTGGGGAAAATCCTTTGACACGCTTTTATGGGAAATTCGATACTCTACAAAAAAAGGTCGCTCCTGTCTAATCGATGGAAGTATAACCGTTCGTGAAAAAATCTTTGTCCGAGCTAATTTTACATAGATTTCGATACCATTTGAATTAATACGCTTGAAAATGTTATTGTATCTCTTATTTCTTTTGTTATTCGTACGGAGTCCGGGTATTTGTGATAAAATTTAGCTCGGAATTCAACTCTGCTCTGCAGCATTGAAAGATTCTTTTTCGAGTATGAAAATGGACGAAAAAATCCATCTTATGTTTAAAGAATACGAGATAAGCGAAGGCGAATTTTATTGCTGATTGTTTTGACGGAAATGATTTAACGGAAAGGGATGAAACTGAGTATATTTTTCCAAGTAGCGCACGATTTTTATTGTTCTTGAAACCCCACGAATTATTTCATCAATATCATGTCCACAGGAATAAACTTTGAATAAAGGAATTGAAAGTCCAGCTTGGGGTTAATAATCGACTGAATGACAATGATGACTACAATAACGATAATATTGTTGTCATTATGTTTATCGTACGCGTTTATCCTTTGTAGAATTTTGATAAATTCCTGATCGAATCGTGGAATTCGAGGATCGAAGTGGATCGTGAGCTCGAAATTTTGTGCACCGCTGAGTGGAGCACTCTGCGGTGATAAAAGCTTTTGTGGTAATTGTCGAAATGTCCGGGCTGCTCGGAGCGTTATATTTCGTTGAACGTAATAAATTATACAATAGATGGTTATGGATGAAAATTCTCTGTGAATGACCGAATTCACACCCTCTCCGCTCAACATTCTCTCTCGATTATACAACGGGTCACAGACCATGATTAAGGGGGACTGTGAATTTCAGACTTCAAAATAGCGGATACATGCATTAACAAACAAAAAAGTGCAAAAAAGTACATTTTCCGCGAGTGATTT
The DNA here is from genome assembly GCA_959613375.1 of Heteropelma amictum. Taxonomy (NCBI): domain Eukaryota; kingdom Metazoa; phylum Arthropoda; class Insecta; order Hymenoptera; family Ichneumonidae; genus Heteropelma; species Heteropelma amictum. The sequence goes on along the minus strand of OY390720.1, from coordinate 38,627,189 downwards.
TGAGACTTTCATGGAAAAATATCGATATTGTTCTTGCGGGTGATCGTGTCGCGGGAGTCGGAAGAAAAGGCGTCTTTCGGTGATCGTCAAAAATCCAGAACGTCGTTATGTTGAGTTAAAAAAATAATATATAAATCGAATTCAGAGTCAATTTTGTCTTTGATCGAAAAAGGAAATTGAACAATTTTTTTTTTTCGTAAAAATCTGGCTTCAAAACGCGAAGAACGAGTTTGAAAACATTTCGCGTACAGACGACTGTGTTGCAAAAAAAAAGAAACGAAAAAAACCGTCTTTCCTCCCGAGGGAATTATTTTTACCCTCCTTCTCACCTTAAATATACTCATTCGGTAAGTTCCACCGCTCCATTGTCGAAAGCACAGCGTTTGTTCTCTTATATACTACAGGGGCAACGAGGACGCCCCCGCAAATCACTTTGGCCCTCGCGATAAATGTTCAAACGTCGCTCTTACAGTGTTATTTATCGTCGAGTTTCGCTCGGCCAGGAGCACAAAGTATACAAGCGTAACGCGCTCGTGCAACCCCTTCGGCGCGATATAGTATTATAATACACACATCTCTCGCCTCCATTCACCTGTGTAACATGGGGTGAGTTATGGGAGGGTGAAGAGAAAAAGGTGGAAAAGAATGCGAGAGGAAAAGAAACAGCACGGAGGAACGTTGAAAATATACACTTTGACTTTACGTACACGTGATGGAACGTGCAAGTCCATTTTACAGCACCCTCGCCCCTCCGAGGGAACGTGAGTACCGTCTAATAAGATGTAGAAAAAAAATTGAGTGCTTTATCGAAACGAGCACAGGCTCTCCGGATTGAGAAGAAAAGATGGGAGGAAAAAAAGAAGAGAGAGAGAGAGAGAAAAATCAGAATACCCGGAGTACCCTTCGACCAACCTTGTTTATCTCCCATTTTCTTTTGGTCTCTCTTTATTCATCCCTTAAAGAATTTTTTACCCAGACATTTCCAGTGTAGAACACGTTATGAGTTGCAGGATGAGGGAGAAAAGGGAGAAAAAGTGATGCAGAGGAATGTGGCGATAATATGCACATGCCAGCCCTTACCTGCACGTTGCAAGTCCATTTTGCACCCTCGCACCTGCGAGGGAGTGTCTACCGGCTGATAAGATGTGTAAAAAAGACTGGACGCTTTGTCGGAACTGGTATATTGGGTCCAGATGGAGGAGAAACGGCGAGAGGGCGAAAAAACAAACTCTGAGCTCCCAGAGTGCTTTGATCAACATTATTTGTCACCCATTTTCCTTCGGTCTCTTTATTCATCCCTTTAAGAATTTTTTTTCATCGATAGGCAAAAAATTCCAATGAAAAGTAGGATGCGCCGAGAGTTTCTCGTAGATTTTACGGTAAATCAAAGGTGCGACAAAAAATCCTATGCGAGTCGCGAAAAATATCGATTTTTTTTTAAAGATCGCTAAATTATCGAGGGAAGACCTCATGGATTTGTTTTTCTTCGGAAATACGCTTTGCCCGAAATTGCATGGAATGATGGTTTTTTAAATCTGACCTCGCGAATCAGACACGTACACTCTGCGTGAAAAGTAACTTTGGGTTAACCATTTTTTTTATTGCGACTGCCGAGAGACGACCACCTTAAGAACAAAGGCGATGATCGTGGCTGTTGCGATGTTTGTATACGGAGGAGAAAATGTTGATTGCGGAGAAATGGTCGTTTGTCCATTACGAGAGGGCAGAGCCTCGAGTGTTTGAGGCTCGTGACGAAATTCAAGCAAAGCCACCCTCGAAAAGGTGCGGACTGTCGGACCAACGGAACACAAACGTGTTTAACAACGTCGTACAACTTTGATTGGCCACAACGAGACTTTGGCTTGACTTCCGGTTGAATATAGCGAACTAAACAAAAGGCAACCGGTTGATGCTCACGTGGACGTTGGTCGTCGAGTTTCCTCTCCCTTTATCCCTACTATCCCTGTATACCTTTCCCATTTTCCCCTGGAACCTGCTGAATACGTATTACACGGGCCCTTCCGCGTGAAATTGTCATTTTCGAACAGTTTGGAAATTGGCTATTTTTTCGCACTCCGAGAAAAGAGGGTCCGCGATTTTTTTCAAGCCTTTTTTTGGTACGAGGATTTGCGAAAATGTTGACTGTATTTCTCTCGAATGGTCATTAATTTTTTAACAAAGCATCGGGCTTAATATTCTTTCTTCGAAATTGCGAGCTTTCGGGTGTACCTTTTTCATGATAAAATGCGAAAAAATATCGGTCGAACTTTTTTTTTACTTCGAAAATCGCATCGCGAACGTACTTTTCGATGGGCTCACTTTCGATGTTTTTCCAGGTTTTTTTGTTATCAAAAAATACATTCGGAAACGGAAAATTCGAGGAGAAACAAAGGTGACAACATTTTCGAAGATGTCTTCGTGTCGATTGTTCGACGAGGGAATTTGAAAAAGAGCACGCGAAGTTTGTTTTTACAAATTGCCGAAACATAGCAGAGTTTCAGCTGACTCGAAAATGTTTATTTTTACCAGAGGCAAAATTCGCATTGAATGCCCCATGTATATCCGAAAGTTCGCGCTAACGTCGTTTCACACTCGACGGAATAAACTATCGCAGAGTTAACAACGATTCGAAAACTGCAGGTTGAATCCATACCGAGTAATTGCTTGGTCATACAACAGAGCTTATTCGCTCATATTGTCATCCGATATCTTCGTTCAACCCGAGTTTTCCTGTCGTTGAAATTGTTGCTTCATGACGAAAAAAAAAACGAAAAAAAATTCCTCCGACCGACCGATCCATCAAAAAGAGAGTTTGCTATTTTCTGCTACGAAAAGACGCGTAAAATAAACGCGATTATCAAATTACTTGCAAAAAGTGGATATCGATGAAAAATATACAAAAAAAATCTTTTATTTCAAAAAAAAATTTGCAAATCGGGTGGTAGTTTCTTTTCTGGAGCTGTCGCGATAACTGCGATGTCGACGAAACTGGAAGAGAGTTTTGAAAATTCGCGGAACATTTACGGTTGAAAAAACACATATTTTATTTATCGATTTTCATAGCTCGGGAAAAAATGATGATACGAAGCTTGATAAAAAAAGAAAATAATCGAGAACGATCCAATCTTGAAGGATCAATTGCTCGATTCTCTCGAAAAAAATCATCTCGCCATCTGCAATGCTCGAAAGATCAGCAAAGTCATCAAGAATTTTTCATCCCCGGTTTGACGTTGAATAAACCTCAAAACGTGCTTGATTACAAAAAAAGCGAGCTTCTCGTCGAAAAACTAGAGTGTTCGAGCTTCGAAACGCTTTTTTCGACTTTTTTTTACAATCACTTCTCACGGAGATACAGCGTTTCAAAGAATTTCACTAACATTCGAGGATGAAAATTTCTGAAAAAATAATAAAAATTCGTATTTTCCTCAACATTATCACCGAAAGATACCCCTTGAGGAGGCAGCGATCGTTCATCGTCCCTGACAACATCGAGGAGACGACGAAAGAGAAAACTCGTTCAAACTCGTCGAAAGCTCGTCTTGAAAAATTTCCGATCAGAACGAATAATTTATATCGATGATCCGATGAAATCGCGTGAATTATTCATTCGGCAAATTCAACGAGATTCCAATCTATTTTTCACTTATTTCTCGTATACATCTGCTACCTGGTAGTAAAAGAAAACTGGGTGGGGAGGGGGGGGGGGGGTAGATGGATCTTGATAAACGTTGCACTCGAAGAATGAAAAAAGGGGAGGGACGTCGAAGAGACGAGAACAACGTTTTTTGTTGTCGATGCTGCGATAAGTGCTTTCAACCCCTTGCCATCCTCCTCCTTCTATTGACAATCGAGAAAGCCTCAGAAGCGACGAGAATCGTTCGAGATTTCCTTCTCTCCGTTTCGTATCTTTTCCCTCTGCTTTCCCAACTTCGCACCTTTCTCGTTCTCGAGTGCCTCGATAACGTCGGCGAAATTCGTCGCGACTTTCCGTTAACCTTCCCCCCTTGCGCGAGTTCCCCGACAGATTACTTTCAACCCTTATCATCTCTGTGTTTTTATCTCTTTCTCTCCCGCTTGCTCCACGCACTCTCTCCGCATGTCGCCCCACAGCGGCAATAAATTTCAAAGAGACGAGACCCATCCGACGTTCCGAACAACGTGCTTCGACGCAATCGACCAGTTTTCACACGTGTACTTTAGGGGGGTCGTTATTTTGTCAAGTCGACCTTTTTTGTCCATTCGGCCAATGAAATCATCAGTTTATGGATGAAAAACATGGTTAAAAAAAAATAAAAATTTCCAATGCTACAAACTTCTCAGTCAATGACTGTCGGTTTTTTTTTCATTTTAAAATGAAAGAACATTTCTAAAAATCGGTGGTGGCGGAATAACGTCGAAATTTGTTGTTTTTCAGGCTCCCGATGGTGAGAAGCGGTGGTTATTTTTTTTTTCGAAAAAATCCTGGAACCAGAATTTTGCTTGTGCCTTGATTCCCCTGCAGACGCATGGGGGATGCATTTTCCGGATGATTTATCGGATATTTTTAAGTTTTTCAGCATCTACATTTGTTTTCTTTTTTTCTAATGAATCTACATGTTCCACAAAACTTTTCTCACGACAAAGACAGGTTTTTGGTTAACATTTTATTTTGCAATTTGTGGAAATATTCAAAATTGAATTTACGGTCGTGTTACGGTCATTGAAACTTGAGAACCGTTCGATCTACAGACTCGATCGGTTAGACTCGATCAGAAAAGAAAAAAAATTCAATTTTTAGATCCAAAAACGACGAAAATATCGTACAAGACGTTTCTCCCATGACAACAATGGGGAAAATTCAACCTCTCGTGAAACAGAAAAAACAAAAATCCAACACTTTTGGTGGGTGGAGAAAATTTCCATTTTTTTTTAACCACCCATATCTACATCCGCACATACAGGGCTGTGTTCGTGGCACACCGGAAACCCCTGACATGTCCTCACGGTTTATAAAGAACGTTGAAGTAACATATGTACGTCTCATCCAACAATTCTCTCGCGGGATTCCGTTCGTCCATTTATCACTTGCATGTACATTAGGGTGGGTAAAAAAAGACGACAAGTTTTTTTCTCCTCCATGTGCTGAAAAATAGATCGCCAGACATCTCGAGAAATATCACTTTGGAAATTGATCCTAGATATCAATAATGGGAGCATTTCGCCTTTTGATAACGTGGCAATTTTTTTTTGAACTTTGGAATAGGATATTTGATACTCTACAAAAAAAAAACGGTGCCGAATCTCAATTTAATTTGATTTAAGTTTTCATTGAATTATCGTGCTAAACAGTTTCCCTGCATTGCGAAATTTCTATCACCTCGATGTAAAATTAGCTCTGGATCGATAAGATTCTTTTTTGTTGTTTTTGGTACACGAAAAGAGTGAATATTTGTCGACAGAAATGATTTAACAGTATCGAAATACAATTGAATTTTTAATAAGAAGAATTCACAAGAAAGTAGAGTATGCAATCGACTACAACGATGCATTCATTGTGCTCCTTTATTACCCTTAAAAGTGACTCAAAAATAAGAGTTACATTTTTTTACAGAGCAGCGCGAAATTCAATTGATTTTTTTTTACAGTCTCCTACGCTATGCACTTGAGCCTGCTTGAGTTGAAAACAAAAAGTGTGACACGAAGGACACACAATTCCATTAATTTTTCTCGAGGTGTCGAGTGGCAAAATGAATCTTTTATTTTTCATACCCACCCTAATCTTTATGTGACAAAAGCTTCTGTTACACGACTCTTTCGCGTGTTTCGGTACATACTAGCTGAATTACATGTATTTTTGTGAAACGTACGTGTGACAGCGGAAGAGACTCCTCTGATGCTTTCGGGGTAGGAATTTCACCCCTTATTATATATAAAAGGAGAGAGAACTGCGGTAACGGACACGCATGGACCATGAGGAGTCAGCTTACATCGGGATTCTCGTGTACTCTCGTGTACCTCCGGTATTATACTTTCCAACAAACGTTGAAAATTCTCGTATCGCCTCTCCGATGTCCAACCTGCTGCCTGCTGCAGCACTCATCAGAAAACCAACCCACAATCCAATCTGCAAACTTGCCTTTCGTTTTCACCAGCAAAAGCTTCGCTCTTTGTTCTCTCAAACTTTTCCCAAGTATTTTTTTTTTGTCTCGGCAAATGTCGTTGTTATTACAACGCGTATATATACACGACATTCCGCCGCTGACAATTTCAAGCAGACAGGGTAGCAAGACACGCTTTCGTGACATTTTTTTCCCCCTTCGCATTTGGGATTTTTCGATCGAAATTTTTTTCGTCGCTGAAACTCGAGGTGACGAAATTCATCGTAGAATCGGTAGCCTTCGCGTGTAGCTTTTTCGAATAAATAAATAATGGTTTTTCACCATTGTTATTATTTTGGAGAAATTAATTTTTCGTTCTTTGTTTGAATAGTTCTTTTCTCAGTCACCAAAATATTTGAACGCAATTTCGAATGAAAAAATCTAAATTCTACGGAATAATACGAAATTCTCGCGAAATTTGGAATATCCAAAAAATTGCCGAATTATTCGAAATTACGAAGGGTTCGGAGAGTCAGAGTCATACTGAACAATCTCGAATAACTCGAACTTTCGTACAGCTCGAAATCGAATTATTAAAAATTTCAGAATTCAACCTCGAATTCGAAAAATTTGGAACTTTGAACCCTTCGAAATCGAGCTCCGGGGGGTTGTCGAATTTCTCACAATTCTGTAGAAATTCCGATGCGAATAATTCATGAGCTTCGTGTACGACTTGGCGAAATCGCCATATAATTCGAATATACAACTTTTATTTCAAAATTCGAGTATAAAATATTGCTGATAAATATGCATGTATATACGATGTACGAAATATGAGAAAATAAAATAAGGTCGGAAAAATTTAAGGCTTCTTTACTCTTGGTTCGCGAAGCGGAGGATTTTTCGCGTGGCAATCAAAGTGAAACGAAATTTGGCAAGAGTATCTTTGAGCGGAAAGAAAAATGGAGGAGTGAAAAATGAAATAAGAAATCAAACGGTACGCCAAGCGGTATGTATAATGTAGTCTGCAGGCTCGCTGTGTGTGTGTGTGTGTGTGTGTGTGTGTGTGCCTTATCGAGAACGAGACGGTCGTAATAACGTCATTCGCGTTAAAATTACGGGTAGCTGTCGTAAAGTGTCTCGAAAAACCGCTCGAGTCAAAGCAACAGTTTTTTTCTCGCTCTCTCTCTCTCTCAATTTCTCTCCGATATATTCCATTCTCTTTGGTCCTTCGCCACTGTAAAACAGTAACGTGAATGTACGAGATGGAAAAAAAGGAGAAAAAGAGACCAAGAGACGGAAAGGGGATAAAAGGGGCTGGACGAGGTAACCGGAAGAAAAAGAAGAAGAAAAAAAAATGTCAGGATTCTCCCGAGTCAGCTGATCTTCGAGCAACTCCCCAGCCTCCCTAGTGCTTTTCCCTCCTCGAGGAATTTAAAGAGGCGAAGGTTTATTAAATATCAAAATGTTGGCCACTCCCCCAACGCGAGCCAGCTGTCGCCATATATGTATCTTAGGGTGTCTCGTTTTTGGGCAATGTTTTTCTTTTCTCGCGTCGTCCGGACTGAAAAGCTCATGACATCTGTTGTGGGACAGACTTTCACGAGTGTAAAGAAATTTTAGCTTCGTTAATTTGCTCGTCGCGTTGGAAAATATAATTTCTTATTGAAGTACCATGGAAAACCTTGTTTTTCGTTCTGCATAATTTTTTGGAAATTTTAGAAATTATTGACGATCCTGCACTGTAACTGGAATATTTATGGTGCTATTATGGGGATCCCAAGAGTTCTTTCAACGAAATTCTCGTAAAATTGCTTGTGCATGTAACAAATTTACTTTTTAGATACAATTTATGAGTAATCACAACATTGCGTGACGCTTCCTCGCGTCGTTCGAGGGGGGAGTGAATTATCCAATCGGTCCAATTCGTAATTGAGCTAGAATTTTTCCGCTCACGTGACAACGTTTTTTTCTGTCATGTACGATCAGTTCTTCAATTTAGAGGGATGAAAAAAACGTTGCTTAAAAATGAAACACCCTAATGTACATATTTTTATGTAAATATACCTATATATAGATTGCAGTTATGCCTTATGTAGGTGTAATCATTTTGCGGATAAGTTTATTTCCGCGGACCGCGCCGAGTGCCCGGAAGAGAGGATATAAAAATTCTACACATAATATAACAGTAAATACGTTGATACTGCGGTGGCCAAAGAATAAAACGCGCGCCCCAGCCGAATTACTACACATTTTTTTCGTACCAATTTCGTGGATGAGTCACGGATCATTTCGTCTTTTTTATTATTTTTTATCAACGCTCAATGGCAATATTTAGTGCAAAATATGTCAAGGGAAGTTGCAAAAACTACCCTTGTAAAAAAAAGCAGTACCCCATGTAAAATTTTGTTTCAATTGCCGCGCACTGCCGATGTTTAGCACGAAGTGATCGGGATAAAAAAAAAGTCGTGCGATTTGTCATTGAATACTTATTGTCGTTTTTGTTGGGGGATAGATAACGATATTTCATCAATATCTTCAATAATTTCCTTCAGACGTTTGGTCAGATTATTTGTAATAAAATTCGATTATTCCGTTATGAGAAAACAGAAAACGTCAGTACGGTTTCCGAAAACTGATTGCTGGTAATTTAGTGCCACATCGGGAAGGAAAATCCAAGTCGAAAAATCTTGAAGCATTTTTTGATGCGACGTCGACATTTTCAATTTACAACGTAGAGTTTTAGGACACTCTGTACATTTTATTATGTATATTTGTATGCATAAATCCGAATGGAATTCTCGAGGGAATGGGAACGGAGTAGCTGAGAGAGAGGATGAGGTTCTGCGAGTCCGCCGCTGTGGTCTCTGGTTAAATATGTAGAAGACCCCCTAGGCACTGGAGTTGGTTGGAATAATTGAATTTATTCTCCATTATCGGACGACAAGTCTACGAGTTACTTTGGCAAGAGCTTCGACATTAAGGTTTGCCCGATAGATGCTGCGGTGGGACGAAAAGAGATTCAAAAAATAAATAAATAAATCGAAACTCCATTTGGTCACGTTCGAGATTTTACATCAAAGTATAAATCGTAATGAATTGAATTCGCAATATGGAAAATTGTGCATGATGTATAACGCAACTAGAATATATGCTACATGAGTAATGATTTTTTTCAAAATGCTCGTCGCTGCAAAATAAATCCAGCCATCGCCAAAATGATTATATTTTTTCAGGTATTTTTATATTTTGGAAAAATTTGGATTTATGTTTTGCACTTAAGACACCGAGGAGCTTTGTGAATTTCTGTTTTTGTTTTTGCATTTTTACGTGATTACATGTAAAATGAATCTGTCTCCTGGATATTTATTTACAATTAAATAATTGTATGGAAGTTCATATGTTGTTTAAAGAATAAATGTTTGCTGAAATCGAGCGTAATAATATTGAGTATATACATGTGTAAAAAGCTTCAGCGTAGAATCCTGAAAAAGATAGCATGCCTTTTTCTCCATTAAAATAATCAAAATTACTCACATCGAACAGTGAGATTCCATCGGTCCTCAATGGCGGCTTCCGGCAAACGTGGATTTTCCACCCGACACGTCAAATACTTGCCGTCGTCTTCCGGATTTGGCACCCATTCCAGATGACTCATGTTGTTCTCCTACAAAAAAAAAAAGAGCAAAGATGTACTTTCGTCGAGCATGAAAATGTGCTAAATCGATGTCGGGAGTTTCGCGAGCTGCAATCGTCAATTTCTGTTGGATCGTCGGTCGCGAAAGGCCCAGATACTCTTTTCTTTCAGTTGTGATTTTTATGATTATTTTTCAACCGTTTTACAACGAACTACAGTGGAGACAATGGCGCTGCTCATATACGTGAGATGAATTACAGCTCGTTGAATATCGCAGCGGAATATTTTGTCGTCCGTGAAATTTCGGGTAACAGGATAAATTGATGGGATGTAAATCGTGGAAATCGGGCATTAAAGTTTTATCGTCGCACATAGCACTCGTATTTTTCCAGCGTATGCACCGATACTCGCGTCATCGCGTATCCTTTGTCATTATCCGTGCATTGCGTGTGTACAGGAAGTTGAAAAACTCGTTGCTGATAACTCAGAGCAAGATCTAGAATGAAATTCCGGGTCGAAATGTATTTTGGTATTTTTTTATACGTCCAAAACCCCACGAGTTATCGATCGTCAAAGTTTGAGCCAATCGGAAGCGCGCCCGTCTTCCCCCTCCAGCGGGAGCTGCGCGAGCGCACGCGTGCTACGGGTCCGACTGTTTTAGTAAATAACTCAACGGGGATTCGTCCGATCGAAAAGTGCTTGAAGACTTTTCGACTTGGAATTTCATGCCTGATGTAACATCAAAATATCAGCATCCAGTTTTGAGACACCCTGTATACGTGTTTAGTATCTTTTTAGTTCAGTCATCGTTCCGTCCACAGTTCTTTCGACGTGTTATACAGACTGCGATTAATTCAGTGGGACGAGAACGAGAGAGAGAGAAAAAGGAGAGAATGGAAAAGAAGAAAAAGCAATCGACCCTCCGTTTTCGATAGCAGACTCGCTCGTGTCGGAAATTTCCATGATTATTTCACGCGAGAGGGTATATCTCTCTTATTGGTGCTCGTACTCCGATGTATCACGATATTTCTTTATTCCACGTGTATAAGCCCTCAACATCCCTGGGATTTATATTCCCCCTTGACCCACCAACGGTGAATATCCCCCGAGGGTTGAAAAAGAAAATCGTCTCGAAATTATAATATCGTTGACAAATCTTGTTCTCAGTTCCGACGGAAGTTTAATAAGCTTCGAATGGATTATCGATGTTTTAATGAAACTCTGCAGTTTCTTGGTGTTTTTTTGCCTCAAGAATGAATGGCGGGCATTAATTCAGCAGCAATAAAATTAAATAGTAATTTTCGAGTTTGGCATTGTTTTAAAAATTGAGAAAAAAATTAATCGTCTGTGAGACTCCGAACGTAGTAATTTTCCATAATAACAAAATATTAAAGAGTCGTTAAAATATTGTTGATAAAAGAGGAACTTGGAAGATTTACCAAATTTTTCGAATCTCCGATTCGACCCTAATGACAAGTAACCATAATTGTGGAAAATTGCAAAAACTTTTCTCTGTAATTTTCATCAAAATTTTCAATAAGTTCAAATTTCATGCAATTTTATTTATTACGTATTGTGTATCCTTCATATCGGACTTGATGTACAATTTTATTTTATATAGAATTCGAGCTTTCCTGATGTACAAGCTTCTCCTCGTTTTCCATCGAATTTCACCGTTGCTCATTCGCCCTGGTATCAATGAAAATAATACGAAAACTACGGAGACTTTTAACCACGAGAGAATGCAATTTTTTCGCGGACACAAAAGTGCGGCTACAATGACAAAATGGAAGATGGAATTAATGGAAAAAAAATTGCAAAATTTTCATTTGAATGAAGAAATGCTCCATTGTTTGCCTGCATCTCGGCTCTCAAACAATGCTGTTGAATTCCATTCATTTCTCTTTTGCATCCGTACACTATCTATACGTATATCGTTCATTCTGTTGCATTTGCTAGGTTCTACCCTTAACAGTCTTCGCAGGCGAAAGCACGCCCGGCGTTCCCGGGGATCGATGCGAACCGAGACACGAGAGCAACGTTTCCCGTACTAGCCGCGATACTTTCCTCCGTTTCTGCATCATATGCATTGTATGGGGCATTCCATGCCAAATGTTTTCAAACATCCGATCCTTTGATTTTTCGTTTTGCCTGACATTCTTATCTTCCCTTCTGTCCTCTGAAATAGACTTTTGTGCATTTTCCAAAATATTATCGTCGAGCTGTTTTTGATTTTAAAAAATCGATTTAAAAAATGTTGTTTTCCCTTAAAATGGCTGTATAACTTTACGAAAAATAAACCAACCTCGGCGATCTGTTTTTCTTTCAAAATGTTGTCTCGTTTTTCGTTACAATCGCGTCTTTTTTGCGTTTATAAATTGATTTTTTTTACATATATTATATTGAAGAATATCGTTGCACCTGCTGAATCTTATTGAGTGATTATTTTCGAAAAAAAAGTTCTTCAACTTTCGACAATTGTACGAAAATTCTGAGAATCTAAGAATTTTTTCAATCAAATGGAAAAAGCAATGTTTTTCCGAATATCTAAAATTCTGAAATAAATACCAAAGTTAAAGGACGGATTTAAAGAACGGCTTGATGAGACAATTCGAAAGGATTCTGAAAAAATTCTCGCCTGTTCGTAAATTGATTATTAATGCAAAGGGCAATCGTTTGATCATAAAAAGTGCTAGAAAACTTTCAAACTCGGAATTTCATCCCCAATGTTGCTTCGAATTATCAGCGTCCGGTTTTGGGACACCCTGTATCATGCTGGGATGATTTTTTCCGAATTTACATTTGGCCAATATTAGAGCGCATACGGCACAGCCCTGTGCGCGGCAAATGGAAAGTAAAGGAGATTAAAAGAGAATAGAGCTCGAAGGGATGAAAAAAAATGGAACAAAACGGCACATCGAGATGAGAGGACCAGTGGGAGGCTGCGAGGGAGATTGGGAGAGGACGGTGTCGGCGTCGAGAGACCGAAATGCGACGGTACATCACTTTATGCGTTCGCCGCTAATTTTAATGTAACGATGCTTTGTATTCACCGCGATCGATTTGAAATTCGATATTCGGAGGATTTTTGAAGATGAAACCGCTCGGAAAATGTCGTCTCTTAATTTTCTTTTACGATGAAAAATTTCATATTTCTCACATTGTGGAAGCACCGAAAGGCATTTTTCCTTGCATTTTTTGCACCACGACCATTCGTCGAATAGTATTTTTCAATTTGACAAATTTTCACGTCGGGAAAAATGTTTTCCGCGATAACGACGTTTTCACGAGACTCGAGTTATTTCCTTCGCGCAGTTTTCAAGAGAATTCAACAAAGAGGATTTTCTTACGTTTAAAACACTGCCTTTTTGACAGTTTTCCAATGCAATTGGGAACAGAAATTCTTGGAGCGAAAAAAATCGTCGAATGGAAACATTTTCGAAAAGTGCATTTTTTTCGATCCATTGACCATTTTTTTTGCAACCGTCGCATCCGTTTGTTTTTTCGCAAGAACGATTGTGCAAAAACGAGAATTTCCTTCAACGCGAAAGGTGCAAAAGTGAGACGCAAAGAAAAAAAAGACTCTCGAAAAAGAAAAGTCGAATGAGAATTTTTTTGGAAAATGAATTTTTTCGATCATCCCTCGGACCCTCGGTCTTCTCCGTTTTTGTATCGATCTACGTCTGTATAACGCGGATTTCCCGAATTTCACAATTGCTCGTTAACGCCATGACTCTGGTTTCCAACGAAAAATGGCCATCTTCGTTTCGTTTTGGTATTTTTTTTTGTTTTTTTGAAGCATCCTCTGCGTTTTCTACTTTGCTCAGATCGATGTTTGGCTCGCCCGTTGGTTCTCTCAGTGTGATTGAATTCGCGAGCCGTTTCGCGATTCGCATTGAAAAGTATCGAAACATTGATCCTCGAGACAGCCGAGGGATGCGATTGGGAATATTTTCCGATATTAAAATCTAGCGCGTAAAATGAAAATGGAATCGCCCCATTCGATATTAAAGCCTGTCCGAGAGGGAAAAAGAAACGAAAAACACAGGGAAAAAAGAAACAATGAGTACGCGAGAGGGAGAGAGAGAGAGAGAGACGCAGGGAAGAGGCTGCGCGTTACGAGATGAACCATTACGATTTTCTCGACTCCACCGCCGGCGTGTGCTCTCGATGCTCGAACGTGGTATCGACTTTGAGCGTTCGATATTGCGCGCACGTCGTGACTACATGCATATTGGGAGCGTTGTACGCACTGAAAAGAGATATAATCCGCGGAGTTTGGAGAGCGAGGACCGGACGAGAGAGAAAACACTCGTAGGGATGCTGGAAAAAGAGAAAAAATGCTCCAGCGGCGTGTTCCTTCCTTCTCCAGTCGAGCCTGACTCAATTTACGTTACGTTTTCGCTCCTCTTTGTGTACAGCAAAGCGAAAACCATTCGTGCGAGCTTTGCTCCTCGCTCTGACTGTATGTACGCCCTATCGTGCTTCTGCAGCTTCCGGATTAACTTTTTCTCCATCTTTTTCTTCTTCCTACTCGTTTTTCTTTAATTTCTTTCTCTCCATCTCTCTCTTTCACTCTTTATCTCTCGTTTTTTTTTCCTACCATATTTTTCATCTCTCCTTTTTTTTTTTTCTGAACAGCTTCATCTTTCGCCCGTTCAATGCTCGGCTGACTTTCCGCTATGGTTCGTTATAGCTTCAACGTTGCGTCGTCGTCGTTGTTGCCCTCCCCGCTATGTTACCGGATGATCCCAGCCGGAACAACAAACTTTTCGCTCTACCGACGACTTTGGGAATGAAAAAAAAAGACGGATTTTACAGTATTTTTCGCGTTTTATCCCCCTTCTCTTTCTTTTCTCGCAATTCAGTCATTTTCAGGGTAAATAATTACATCGGATGAAGATTAATCTCATGCACGAAAGTTTTATCTTCTTTCGTACGGTTTGTTCTTTTTTTGTTTCTCGTTGAACCGTTTTTCGGGATATCGATGTTTCTCGATTTTTCTTTCAACGAATAACGACAGCTGCAGCTTCACGAAATGTCTGGAAATTTTCCCGATGGGTCTTTCTTTCGAAATGTTGGATTTCGAAATAAATGCACTCTCCGAAAAAGAGAAAATGGGGTGAAAAATCGTATTGAATGTAAGGGATGAAAGTTGAGGGGTGGAAAAATGTCTGCAAGCTGTTGAGTGAGGCAAGGGGTGAGAGGGGGTGCGAGAGAGTGGAAGGGCTTTGGGAAAATGAAATAAAATGCAGAAACAACGTGACAAAGAGAATAAGATGAAGAGAACAGGGGTTGCAGGCATCTATAAAGGCAAGGGAGTGAGAAAGAGAGGGAGAGAGAAATAGAGAAAAAGGGCTGAGCGAGCTCACGTGATGCGCGGCCAGCCGTGTGATTTTTCCTTTTTTCTCGAGACGCCAGAGGTGGCCACGATTCAGCCTCGCAGAAATAATAGGCCTGGATGTCCGAGGGAGTCGGAAGTCGAAGGAAAATAGAAAAAAATAGATAAAGAGAAAAAAAAACGATGGGACGAGAGGAGAAGAGTTTGTTTAACGTTCACCAGGAGTGATACCGCGACTTCCGACGCCCTCCTGACCTTCGTCGGACCTTTGGCTCGTCCTTATCTTCGGACCCTCTCCGATAGTAGCGATGATAAGACGGGCATCTTGACGCAATATTTACATGTCTATATAAGGGCCATTTCGTGCGAAATCGGACGGTTTTGAAACTCTGAATGACAAGTCATGCCTGCATTTTTTTCCTGCTCCATTTTACCAGTCGATAGTGATTTTCTCTGAAAACCGTTCATACCGCAATTAGTTTTTTTTCAAAAATTTTTAAGATAAAAGAAACTGTATATCGTAATAAAAAAAAGAAAATCTCTGATATTAGGGGAAACTCTCGACTTTCGTTTTTTTTCCAATTTTTTTTCCTGCTCCATTTTACCAGTCGATAGTGATTTTCTCTGAAAACCGTTCATACCGCAATTAGTTTTTTTTCAAAAATTTTTAAGATAAAAGAAACTGTATATCGTAATAAAAAAAAGAAAATCTCTGATATTAGGGGAAACTCTCGACTTTCGTTTTTTTTCCAATTTTTTTTCCTGCTCCATTTTACCAGTCGATAGTGATTTTCTCTGAAAACCGTTCATACCGCAATTAGTTTTTTTTCGAAAATTTTTAAGATAAAAGAAACTGTATATCGTCATAAAAAAAAGAAAATCTCTGATATTAGGGGAAACTCTCGACTTTCGTTTTTTTTCCAATTTTTTTTCCTGCTCCATTTTACCAGTCGATAGTGATTTTCTCTGAAATCCTTTCGTCAAGCCGTTCTTGATGAAAGATTGAAAAAAAAATTGGCGATATCAGTTTTAGGGTATACACTAATGATTCGGTGGATACCCAAGTGGAAAAAGTCAACTTGGGAGATAGCGGACACCCTAATACACTCAATATATATAGGATAACCGGAGGATATGTTGAACGACTCGGATACAAAGGTTACCAGTCCCTTGCGCCGAAATGACAGTTGTTATCATCGTCGTTACGAGTATTACTGTCGTCAACGATCATCCTCGTATATACGGGATAAAGACCGAGGGATATGTGGAATCAGGGCTTTCCGGGCATATACCCAAGGACGAAACTTTGACTCTGGGGTGTTGCTGGCAGCGAGGGGATGAAATTGGTACAAAAGTTTCGGCTGTACATTAAGCCCGCGATCTCGCTGTGTCTGGTAGGCCTCTCATCCGTGTCTCCAGAATCATCTCTGGCGTCTCTCGTTCTCTCTGTTCAACCCTGTTCTTTCCTTAATAGATTCAACGGATCAGGTACCGCAAAATCCCCTCTGACTCGTACACAACGGCTCGAATACAGCAGCGTGTACGAGCCGACATACGAGACACTCCGTATTGAATCGTCCCCCTCTGCGTACCCGATAATAATTCTCTCGACGTAGCCGCAAAAATTTGAAAAAAAAAAACATAGAGAATGCAATCGCAAGGATCGGGGAGGTTTTTACGTTTTTTTTAGTCTGTTCCAGTTGTCCCGTCACGTTGGGAGACTTACTTTTTCGTACAGTGAGTTTTCGTACACGGTGTTGGGGCTTAATTGTCGTTTGGATGTTTCGGAAATTTTACCCTCGAAAAAAAAATTCTCCAAAGTCGTCGGGGATAAAAATTGGACGGAATATTTTTCGAAAATATTCTCGATCTCACGACGATCGTGGACGCGTATTTAG
This sequence comes from Heteropelma amictum, assembly GCA_959613375.1. Lineage (NCBI taxonomy): Eukaryota > Metazoa > Arthropoda > Insecta > Hymenoptera > Ichneumonidae > Heteropelma > Heteropelma amictum. Next base: position 38,610,236 of record OY390720.1, on the reverse strand, counting down.
CTCATCCACGCTTCTGCTCTACCTGCGACAGGGTTGCAAAAATTGTAACACGCGAGTCGGAAATAAATAAATCTTTATTGATATTACGAGTGCGAGAGTAGGTTGAGAGGCAAGCGGAAATTCTTTTCTGTACCGATATTTCGCGGGACCAATTTTTCAAAATAAATAGCCACTTTTATGAGCAATCAGAGGGTGAAATATATATTTGTTTATTGATTTATTCGTTCGCAATTGCATTTGTAGTCGGTTGATGAAATCGATTAGATTCAACTCTTTTTATACTCATTTTATCAACCCTATTCCCTCACCTATTCCCTCATTTCGAGCTTCCCAGTTTTATCTCCTGCCGTTTATTCCGTTGAGGACCGACGTCACCTCACGAGACATCCTAATCCGAAAAATGCTTCCCTCTAAACCGAGAGCTCCCCGGAATGAACGTACGATAATTCGTGTTTTTTCCGATTGCTTTTTGTGGACAAAAGATCGATGCTGACTCTTTTAACGAGAAACTTGACGAAAAAATGTACACCAACAACTGACGCCCTTATTTCGTTCTTCTCTGTTCCGGCTCCTGAGGATTATATCCCCTTAAGGACTGACGTCCTCGTCCTCTTGTGAGACATCCTAATCCGAGGACGAGAGTTTCCCAAAGCATGTCTGACTAAATACAGACATTCACCCAGCGAATGGGCGCGCACTTGCATCCAGCTTGTACCTAATATACTTCTGTCTTACAGGCTTCAGTTGGCAATAACGTGTTTATACTCGTGACACTGCTGGAAATTCACGAGAAACACCGCGATGTATGGAAGGTACAACAACCGCAGCTGCAAAGTACCTCCCTCGGTAGCTTTGAGCTTTCGTCCTGCATAAATGTCACTTTATCGTTCAGTGAAATTCAATCCCCTTAATGTATTTCGCGGTGATTTTACGGTTTTCGCGTTCGAATATTTCTGCCGCTTATTTTGCGAATCGGTTTTGTTTTTAACACTTCGAATGCACAACCCTTCGATTTGAGCGACAACTGGATGATGATTTTTCGATCTTCGGGTTGAAATGCTTTCTTCGATAATTGTCGGTTTGAATTTTTTACCAAACGAAGTTTGAATCGGGTATCCCCCTTAAATTGTGCGACGTTTTTCGCGGGGGTCGCGTTGAGCTTCGTGGCTAGCTTTGAGCTTTTATCTCGTTGTGAATCTCGGTGAAAATCGATTCTCTTGCGATGCACCAGGGTGGATATAAATTAAGGTCGATATGCGCACACCGAGGGGTTTTTTGGCCCGCCGCAAAAAAACTTTTGAGAAACGAAAGATTCATGAAGTTGTCGATTTTAAGGGTGAACTTTGAGGGTTTCTTCGAAACTGCCGCTTTGAAAAAAAATTACGAAAATTCTGCGTGCGAAACTGATGATTTACAAAAACAATCACCGTTCATACCGCAATTAGTTTTTTTTCAAAAATTTTTTGGATAAAAGAAACTGTATATCGTCATAACAAAAAGAAAGTCTATGAGATCAGGGGAAACTATCGACTTTCGTTTTTTTTTTTGGTTTTGATAATAATTTTCATTTGAGTGACATAAATTTTTGAAATAACGAAGCTTGAGGGTTTTTTTTATTATCAAACGTTTTTCTACAGTCTCACATGCGACGCTGAGGCACAGAGGCTTAAGAATAATCGTCCACGCAAACACACGATTTTCGAGTGTAAAGCGCATCCCTTGAAAATCCGCCGACAAATCCGCCAACCTATTTTCTTCAATCGACCCTCTTTTGGTTTCAGCCACGTATTTTTCCTCGTGTCCCTGCTTCCCTGTCTTACACCACCATTCCTGCATCGTTCGAACCGTACATGAGTATTAGGGTGTTTGAAAAAAAAATTAAATTTTTTTTGTTTCAATGACGTTGAAAAGCTTGGTGCACACGAAAAAAGCTGTCGGTTGTCATTTTAGCTCTCGATATTATTATTCAAATGTTTCTCATCGCCCTTTTTCCATTTCCCATAGGAATAGCGCGGTAAGAACGATCGGGGAGCGAGTGTGGAGCTTTTTTCTTCAAATACAACGAGTGTCGTGTGAAACATATTTTTGTGGGAAACGAACCGTTTTATACGAATTAAAGACGTCATTTGATTGGAGAAAGGTTTGCTACCTGATAGAGTAGAATAATTATCACCGAAATGAAATTATGAAAAAATGAATAAAAAGCAATTGACGCAATTAAATTGTCATCTAACTCGACGTGAGAATTTTTTTTTGAAACACCCTAATCTATATAATATATAAATGTCTCTCTCCCTCTCTCTTTCTCTCTCTACCAAAATGTGAGTGTGTGTGTGTGTGTGTGTGTGTGTGTGTGTGTAACATATGTATAGTATAGCAACGATCTAACATGCTCACGATTCTCCAGGATTTATTTTTATCGCTCTCCACTTCCTGGTCTGCCGGTGGTGGTTTGCCACTCGAAATTCTGCGCTCTTTATCCGCGGAATTTTCATCCATTTTGTAAGAACGAAAGGGTCGAAAAAAAAAGAAATGAAAAAAATAAAACACGAACGAATGGACGAGGATTAGGGGTGAGTTTTGAGACAACGTTCAAGATGGACCAAAGTTTCCGAATAGCATTTTCTCGTCCCTTTTTTCTCCGCCGTATCCTCGCTCACCCGAGGGTCCATACGATCATTTTTCCATATTCTTATGTGTATAAATGCCTATGTATACGTATATCCTTATTGCCAGAATCTCGCCCTTGGGATAACATTGTAATTCACTCTTGTCCTTTAACGCGATCTACGTGTCTACCGACTGTTTCAATGCTCCGATATTCCTCCTGACCCCTTAATCTTAAGCAGCACGTAACCTCAATATTGCTTTTTCTCTAAAGCTTTTTGCGTAACGAATGAGATTTTTTTTTTCGTATAAATTCGATGAGAATCTTTGTGAAAATCCTCGTTCACTCAATAAAGATTCGAGAGGAAAAATCACAATCGGAATCTCGTCCCGATCCTCGTAAACTCACGGTCGATATTTTTTTAAGGGGTGAGAAATTATTGAAAAAAAAAACAGAAAAAAAATCATGAAAATCGGAATAATAATCCAAATTCTTTTCTTACTTTATTTTATTACAATAAAAATCGTGTCACGCTGATCCCAAGTTGCCGACCAACGGCAACCCGTCCCGACCAACGATGCGATACGATGAGAAATCATTTTTTTTATGAAAGGAAAAAAACACGAAATTATTCCGTCAGGGGAAAAATCGTTAATAGAATACAGCGATTTTCGTATGTTTTTTTATTTATCAATTTAGCTATCGATGAGGGAGGCGAGATTTTCTTGCGGGATACCGACGAATTTCAATTAAAAATGTTCGTTCAGCCGGAAAAAGTTTCTCCTCGATTCCCGTTCATTTGCTTTTTCATTCGGTTTCCGGTCGGTTTTCCGGTTGTTAGCGCACGAAGCTCGACTCGTAAATGCTGCGGGTATACGTCATTTTTTTGTGTTTCTTTTTTGACCGAAAGAAAAGTTGGGTCGAGTGATGAAATTTTCGAAAAGAATGGAATGTTTTAACGACACTGATGACTCAATTTTGAGAATCTCTCGATTTAATTTTCAAAAACATTTCGAGCAACGCGCTTTGGTCGAACTTTTTTTCAAAAAATTATTTTTTTTATCGTATTTTTCGAACCATAAACAATGGCCGCCCGAGTCACTCGACAATCTTTCGACGTATTTCCGAAATTACGCCGGTCTGTATGCGAAAATAATTTATTTCTCGTCACAATGTTGTGAAAAATATATTTCGGATACAACCATTTTTTTTTATTTTCCATCTCAGCCGTCTGTATTTTCCTCTCATTACGGAAATTGAGTGCTCCTCACAATGCGGTTGAAGAGGTAATTCGAGACTCAATTTTCGTTGATTTTCCATTTTTATCGATAAAGTTTCATGGAAAAGTGAATCTTTTTTTTTTTCGCAAAACTTATTACACGCGGACCAGGAAGGAGAGACGTTGAGGCTGAACGTGGTTGGTGCATGTTTTTTTTTACGTTTTTTTTTCCAATCCCGTCGACAGACGTGCAGTGAAGGAACTCGAGCACTAAAGTTGATTCATGAAATTCTTTGAGTTCGTGCAACGACCACCGTCCTTCTCGGCGTTCTCGCGGTACCTTAATTGCAGCACTGCGACTCGTAGCTCCTTCCGAACCGAGACTGTGCAACGTTATGTTCATCAGAGGTAAAATTCTCAAGGGGCGAGGCTCTCGTGTCGAGGAAAGTGAATTTCTTGAATAAACGAAGGGAACTTTTGGTTCTTTCGGTAAAAACTCTCCGATGCTTGAAAAATATTTTTTTTTTAATACAAAAAAAAAACAAATCATCGCAATTCATGAAACACAAGACGAAGAATTTCTCGGAACACACTACTCCGTAAAAAAGCAGATAACAAGGAACTTTTCGAAATTTTCACGTCATTCTCAAATTCTTTCTCTTCTTATCAAACTTCCTTAACGAAGCGTTGGGATATGCTCGGCTTCCGCTCGCTCCATCGCATCGCCCCTCCCTTAATTCGCTTCGATCAAGGTGAAATCTGCGGTATGGGAATTTAGGAAAAATTGAATTTCGCCCGGAAAACGGTGCACAAATTAAATGCGGCGACCTTGAAATGGAAATTGCGCCCGAGGTGAGAGAAGGAAAGAAATCTTCTCAAATTCGTACGGAAAAAATGTCAATGGAAGGGAAATTTATGACGCCTAAGCGAAGGACCCATGTGTCGTCTTGTTTATCTCACGTTGAGTCTCCTCTCTCGAGATTTTCTCAAAGATATTTTCCCTCTTTGTTTATCAATGATATCAATGAGAGATCTTGATACGCAGAGGTGTATCAGCGCGAAGATCCATGTGGGGAAAATGATTTTTCACGTTCCGTCGTGCGGGAGGATTTTCTTCCTGCTTTTCTTTATTCCTCTCTTTTTCTTTTTGTCCGTCAATGTCCACCAGAGGTCTCGAAAAACCTTTGGCCTACCCCGAGGAAAGGTCAACGGTGGATTATTCGAAGCAAGCATTTCACCGAGTCTTTCTCGTCGTCGAACTGTCCGGAGTCTGTTGTCGAATCTCGCGTCTACATCTTCGAGTTTCACGAAACACGGAAACCCCCGCGATACTTTTCACGGCAACGAGAGGAGGGGAGAGACGCTTCCGCGTGTATCACGATGGGAAAGATATTGCGAGGAAAACCATCAGAGTAGCTTTGCCCATGGGATATACGGAGAGAAAAGAGGATTCCGACGGAAAGATGTTACTTTTTATGGATGGAAATTTGTAAGCCAGGATCGCTCGTGAATCGAGAGGAGTCTCCCCGATGACCTCTGACTCCTCTGGATTCGCAGCTTCTCATACTTTTGGTGTATCTTTGCTTCGTTTTTTGCCTTCATCTCGACAGAGAAAATGAGGGAATATTACGAGAAGAAAGAGAGAGAGAAGTACGAACGTATTTTGAAAAAATCGAAATGTGATCATTTGTGAATTTTTCACCATTTATCGAAACATTTTTCAAATTGACAAGCAGTATAATTCGGGCAATGTTCGATGAATCGAAATCAAATTTTAAATAGCACTTCGAACTTGCTGTTTTTTTTTAAATCATCCACCACAAAAATAATACACAAATGATGGCTTTTTTTAAATCTCGAAACCTACCTATCAGCGTTTCCATCTCGTGGATGATTTTTGTCGCATTTCCTACGTACGTTTTGCGATCCTTTGCGAGAGCATTTGATAAAAAAAGCATCCCTCCCCGTTGCTTGTCGTTTTTTCAAAAATCGTACCCCCTCGCTCCCACATACAGGAAAAAGTTTGAACATTTTCATCCGTCGAAATGAAAGCTCGCATGGCACAAACGTTCCGCTCCAAAAAATTCTCAAAGTAACTTGTCCTCGTACATCGTTGGAGGAATATTGCAAGGACGTTCTCGTTTTTTTACACCGTGATACACACTCTGAATTCTTCCCAAACATTCTCGATCAGAATATTTACAAAAGGCACGCAATGCCGGATGGCAATTCCTTTGATGTGCACGTACGGGTATTGCCGATTGTTCAAAAGATGGTGGAGACGTGACAGCCCGCAAATGAGAATTCTTTAGGCGAGAATTTCGCTACGGAAGTGACGTTTAAAGCGGGACGAGAATCGGCCAAAAAATCGAACAGCAATTACACTAGATCGAATTTTGAAAATAATGCTCGTCTTGGTATTGATCGAACTGTATTATGAATTAATAACTCAAGGGGAAATCGTCGGATCGAAAAGGTCTCGAAGACTCTTCGATTTTAAATTTCATCCCCGATGTAGAATTAAATTGTCGTCATTCACTTTTGCGACACCCGGTATATTGATTTTCCGGCACGCTGAAAAACCGTTGAATATTTTCAGGGCATCGTTAATACCGATGCAGGAGAAAACCGGTGATGTCAAAGTCGAAGAAAGACACTTAAAACGCTTCGCAAACGCTCGGCGAATAAACAAACATCAAAGCGCATATTATCCCTCCTCCGATGTATAGTTACAAAGCAATGCGCCGAGGCGTGTAATTCAATATCGCGGACGAACAAAAATACACCCGGCGAGAGTCTTTTTTTTAATCGCTTTATTGTTTCTGCAGGTAATTTCCTCGTTTCCTGAAAAATTCATTCGTAAATGTCGAATAAATTTCAAATATATTTTTATTCGTCTCTGTGCGAAAAATACTTCGTTCGTTAGCAAAGATTTTCATTACATTTCGATCGCTTCACAGAGAACACGAGAGAACGAGATGTACGTTGAATAAAATATCGAGTATTTCATGAACTCACGGTTGACGTTATTCCAGTTTTCAGCTGCTTGGACCCTCGCCACCAAGTGAAAACAGCTGGAGGTGTCGAGCCTGTGCTCCGACATGTGACTTCGTACTTTTTCCCCGACGAGACTTGTCTCCTCTTCGATAAAATCTGTACAGTCAGCGGTCTCACTGGAAAAGAGGGAGAGAAAAAAGAAACGAAAAATCATCAACATGTGAGGCTTTTCATATTTACAGTGTCATCAATTTTCCTCCGATTCTCAAAAGCTTTACAATTTCGCGCGTTCAATTTTAAATTCGACGGGAAATAATTCGAAAAGCTTGCTACGACTTTTATCAAATGTGTGTCCATGTACGGACCTCGCATATGTCAGAAGAAAGAACCGAAAAATCATCAACATGTGAGGCTTTTCATATTTACAGTGTCATCAATTTTCCTCCGATTCTCAAAAGCTTTACAATTTCGCGCGTTCAATTTTAAATTTGACGGGAAATAATTCGAAAAGCTTGCTACGACTTTTATCAAATGTGTGTCCATGTACGGACCTCGCATATGTCAGAAGAAAGAACCGAAAAATCATCAACATGTGAGGCTTTTCATATTTACAGTGTCATCAATTTTCCTTCAATTCTCAAAAGCTTTACAATTTCGCGCGTTCAATTTTAAATTCGACGGGAAATAATTCGAAAAGCTTGCTACGACTTTCAACAAATTGGTGTCCATGTACGGACATCGCATACGTCGGCAAAAAGCATTCGAAATTCCATCAAACGTCGCGTATATGTTTCGGCATCGGTCATTGTGCGTAAATTCGCTAATTGGGTCGTCGAAACTGTCGTGTTTTGAGCTCGCCGTTACTCGTTAACAACTTGGCAATAATAGTTTGGATAGCATTATAATTTAACTCACTTGATGCTCTGCTTCGAGCACAATTGTCGAGGCTGGTGAAGGATAATGCATGCACGAGCTCATAATAATACCAGACTATTACCCACCTAAACTACACGTGTATTTCCAACAAACTACAGAGTATAATCGAGAGAGAGAGAGAGAGGGAGAGTGGGAGAGAAAATATCCGAGGCCAGGTTGCACGAGATGTTTAACATTTCATTGTTTCGCTGATAGCGAGATAGTAATCACCACGCGAGCCAAACATCGCTCTCTCGCGTGGAGTCGCCAGAGATTATTGCGACGATTAAAAGGGTTGTGAGGGATTACCCGGCCATGATTAAACTTACCGTCCCGTCATATGCGCTATCGCATTATTCAGGAGACACATGTAGGTACGATACTCGGAGCACTAATTATTCTAGGAATATTTTATGATGTACTTTACGACGATTTTCATCAAAAACTATACCGAAAATAAAAAAATTGTACAGACTTTTTTCACTTCTCCACTTCTGCCCATACGATTATTTATTTAAAAAAAAAAGCGAAAAAAATATTAATAAAAGTTGATGAAGGTGATGAATGTTCATCAATTGTTCATGTTTATCGAGCAAGAGTTTATCAAATTTATTTAAAAACGAGGGTCGTGTATTTTTGTCATCTTGAAAGAGCGGGAAATGTGTTTGTCCACGGTCAAGTTGGTGTGTCTGACTATAATTGGACGTTACCACTGCGCTCAGTAGTATCTGCCTGTACTGGTCAGACAAGGATGAAAACGACATTTCTGTTTGCATTTCCCATCAGCACCGTCCGGAATAAGTATAATCCTCGGGGAAACTAAAAGTACGACATCGAGTATCGCTGATATCGTAGAATTCGCTCTCCCCCCTTTTTTCCTCATCGTCGAACATTCGAGCAGCCAACATCGCGGATGAAACTGGTGACTCTCACGATTCTTCTCTGTGCAGCACGATGGTAGTGAGGAATTGAAAAAACAAATGTTTGCTCGTCACAAAATCGACGATCTTCGATACATCAACGATGGAAAATGAACGTCTGACCGTAACGAGACTCATCTACTAGTTTCGACTTGTGTCGACGTATGGGGATCGGAAAATGATGAAAACGACATTTCCGAGATGAGAGTTGCAGCGAAAAATCGAATGAACTTGCTTCAAAAATACTTTCATCGTTATTCGCAATTCTTTTTTTTTTACTTTGTCCCTCTCTGATTGAATATAAAAATGGCCGTCGGTCGCGACAGTGATTCATTTCTCGAGCGCATTTATATGGTGAAATCTACGTGACTACGAATGATTCTCCATAACGGTAGCTGAACTAATATTTTTAACGATAAAGTTTCCTCGTTAAAAGCATTCCTGGTGGAACGAGCGAGAAACGGTGAGAGTAACAGCGAAACGTTTAATCCCGGTAATATTTGTACACTCCTTGCCAAGTTCGTTCATTTCACTCTTTAGTTTCTATCGTTTGTTTGATAAAAAAAGGGGGGAAAAATCGTGGAGAAAACGTCGTCGACTACGACGACGACGACGACGATTACGTTGAGGAAAATCAACGTAACTACGTAGAGACATGATTAAATCGAGTCGCAAGAGTAATCTTTGTCGCTTGTTATCGCGCACGAAGAAGATAGCTTCGAAGAGGAAACTTGTACAGCATAGTGCGGATAATATGAATTAATGGACAAACGCCTTGTGACGTCACAATTTACAGCATACAGCAGTCGAATGTCGTCGAAATAAGATTTTCACGATTTTTAATAACTCGAAAGTTCAGCTGTACGAAATGCCGGAAGACAGAGTCATTATTTTGAAAAAAATGCACTTTTTTCAATTTGCTTTAGGCTTTTGCGTCTGATTCAAAAACTCCACAAGATTTTGTTTTGTCGAGCATCAATTTAATGATATTTATAATGATATTAAAGAACAGCTTGAAGAGAATAGCTAGAAAATAAAGTACGATGAGAGACATCGCGATATCAATATTAAGGGGTTACATCTCTACTGTCGTTTTTCGTCACGTGACTGCAATTTTATAGTCCGTTTGGAAGAAAAATACACATTTTTTTCACACCTTGACGTTCTTTTCTCGCGGAAATTGTATTCTGAGGAATGGTCGAAAATTCGGCGATAGGCTCACGATGTTGTTCGCACGATTACTCGCAAAATTTTTGGGAAAATATTTACGATTTTTAGTTCAAGCAACATAATATAACGTATACGAAAATGATACTAAATTTTATGATGAAGAAATAATTGTATAATTCAATTAACCGGTGTAATTGTGTTTTTTATTTATCATTTATTTTAGACCTGTTATTGTACAATGAATTAATTTCCTGGTTAAAAAATTAATGAAAAATTTATACCCCCTTTTGGCTCTCGAGAATCAAAAGGGCGCACAGTTTTCGATACGCCCTTTTGGCATTAGGAGTGCCATATAATTCGTGTGACGTTCAACGCTTGTATAATGTTTCGAAGGTTCCGCTGGTAAGCGAACTTTTGCGAGTGACTGTCGCGAGCCAACTACCTTAATCTCCGGAAACTTTTGGACAGCGCTGAACACGAGACAACGGCGGACTGGAAAAACTCGGACTGTGAATTATTCCAAGTTGAGCGTTCGAGGCTGAAAGCGGTGAAAAAAAAGTGGAGAATCGTTGCCAGCAGCGGGTGGTGCTGTTCGGCTCCGGTAACGAGCTTTTATGATATCTCGGAACACACGCAACCGAACTGTATACGCCGACCGCTAAGAGCACCAGCAATAACAGTATAAACAGAGCTGGATGGCGCGAGATGAAAGATTGCACAGACAAATGTGTTCTTGCGAAAAGTGTGAACCGAATTTGGCCATTTTGGCTCCGTGACTTGTTGAAAAGTGCCGTTATTAAACGCCAGAGGGAGCTGGTATCGCAGCTACACCACCAGCACCGGAATTTCCAATATTTTCCGCAACATTTTACGACATCTCTCGCAGTTATTATTTTCTTCAGGAACGATTTAATAACTCGAGATTTTAACCGACGTCAGTTTATTCCAGATCGTAAGAAAATATCCCGAGCAATTTTGAAGTTGCTCAAAGCGTAAAAATGCCTAATAATACAGACAAATTTCGAAATTGTTTGTATTATTGTCGCTGAATGGTGTGAATTTTCGTTGGAACGTCGGTCTTTGAACAATTTAAATGTGCGAATGAATTTTTCGTGCAAGCTTCACGAATGTTACAATTATTTTCCCTTTTGATGACGACGAGATTTATTCAAATTGAAAAAAAAAATGTTTCGCGTCGTTTTTTCGCTTCTGAAAAAAAAAAAAAATAGTCCAACGTATCGTGTCGGAATCTTCGAGGAGTCGGGAAAATATCGGATCGTCACAAAGTTCGCGACGATCGAAAATACACGTCTGAGGACAACGGGGTTTATCTACTAGCTTCGAGAAGAGGCGAGACGATGCGGTGGTCGGACAAGTTAAAAAACAACATTTCTCTTCGCATTTCGCATCAGCACAAAGCTGAATAAGGAGAATAGTCGAGGAAAGTAAAAGGAGGACATTCGGCGCTGCCGATATCAGGGAGATGCCCACTTTTTTCCTTCACGTTCAAGGTAGTTTTCTCGCAATGCTCGCAGGAAAAATTTGTCGCCCCGAGCCATGTGCGAAAACTTGTGTAACTCGGGAGATGTTCAAAAAATATTGGGAGCGAATAAATTATACATTATTTAAATATATTATTTGCACTCTAGCACCGAAGACAAGCGTTGACCGCTTAGAAAATGATGGAGATAGAATCGAAAGGCTTTCGGCAAAATACATCGCGATATATTGAGTCATAATGTACAACTGAGAGGGCAAAACGTTGAGAAAATTGACAAAGTTATCGCGAAAGCTCCTACTAAAATTTTGCGTCAAATAATGAATTAAAGTCTGACAAATCTTGCCAAACAAGTCGAAAAACAAACGTGGTGCGTTATTAGAATTTTTCAAGTGTCAAGGAAACGTTCGTCCGTCACAAAATTGGCGATTTTTAACGTCGACTTTGCAAACCGCGTGTCTGACTCTAAGAGGCTTTAACCACTAGCTTCAAGGAGTACGATCCACACTGGTGCGGCAAAACTCGTGATTCGTGCGATTTTTTTCTTTCGCACGCAACGTAAAAGACGAGGCACGTGATGGGAAAAATGTGCAAACGCTTCGAAGGTTCGTTATTCTCGAATCTTTTTCGTTCTCCCGTTCGTCGTCTCTGATTTCCGTTTGACGGAAGCGCGGTACCGGAAGCGCATCACATATCCATGCCTCGATTCCATCTCTTTGGGTGTTTGCGTGTTGATATTTTTTTTTTTCATCCTCGATTGCTCGGTGTGTACTTTTCCGAGCCGGAAAAAAGTATCGAATCAAAGTTTCGAGTTGCAGCCCTCAGCTTTTTTTTCCTCGTACTCGCGAGAGCTCCGAGCGAGCAGCTGCGAACGGAAGCACGAGAATATGGCGATTCCCTTGAAGGGGAAGGGAAAGGCTTTTACCCAGCGCCTTTTCCCCCGTCTTCCCCTGTTAGCAACGGCATAACGTCGGTCGTCCGATTATGCAACGAGAGTCTCGTCCGCGATCGCGGAAGTCCGTCGTCTCGCGACTTCGCGGCGGGACATGATTTAATTAAAACTTGTTTGACGAAACTTTTTCGCAAACCGAATGTCTTCGTGGAACGGGAAAGTCGCCCCGAGCGCGTTCGAATCCTCGTCGGTGCCTCTTGCCAATTAAATTTCTATCATTTCATCCTTCGTTTTTTTATCTCTTTCGCACGTTGAATAAATATTAATTAGCCGAAATTAGCGATATCTTGGGACATATATTTTCTCACGATCCTGTCTTTTTTTTAACGTCACAATGTAGTTTGTAACAATAATAAAAATAATGTAGGTATATTCCATACAAATGTCATTTTTGGAAAAACAATTTCCATTATTATTATCTCAATAAATGACTCGGATTTTTTTTAACACGAAAAGATTTTTCGTGTCGCTTTCGCGTTGACGGTAACGTTGTAATAACAATAAAATTAATATCGACACGATGTCCCGGAAGAAAAGTTCAATAACTATTATTTTCATCATCATTTGATCGTCGAGCATTTCACGTTCGCGGAATACCTCGAAAATTGAGATTTTCCAAATTTTAGAGACTCTTCGAGGGTCTGAACTGGGGGCTTGTATTTTTTATGATATTTTTTCGCGACGATCTCGAACGTCGCCGGTGAACGACGACGACGTCCTCGTGAAATTGGACAAAAAACATCGCGAGAATGAGACATTCGGGAAAAGCTCCATAAAGGTCATAAAAATTAATTTAACATCGTCGACCGGATTCCGCAGCGTTCGCAGGAAACCACGCTCTTGTACGTCCCGGAGAGAATCTCGTTTGATTCGCGCACCAATTCGGTTGTTATTAATGATCGTACAGTCGGCATAACCGTCGAGGGGTTGATTGGTTTTCGACATACCAGCAGCGACCACTTCCCTCGTGCGTTCGTAAAACAAACCCCTTTCTCCCTGTACCGCACCCCTCTCCTTCTTTTTCACGAAAATTCTCTCACAGCGATTTTTCCCCAATTTTCATACGCGTTCACCTAATGGATGAAAAATATTTGGCATTTCAATATCACGCTTCGCGTCACACATATTCGCCATGCGCGAATACAGTCGAAAACAAGTCTTTTTTTTAATCGCCGAAACACAGGAGTTTGTTGCTACCGACGATTGAAATTTTCCGACGATTGAATTTTTCGATTGGACAGCAGGGAGATTGATGAAAAAGGAAACAAAAAAAATTAATGAAATATTGATAAAAAAGTGATAATAATAATAAAAGTAGAGGGATTACAAACTTTTTTTATTGAAATTAGGGAGTTGAGGGATTAACTTATGCGGTCATTATTTCGAATGATGATTGGCAAAAATTCTCGTTATAGTCCTCGAAGACTCGAGTGGCTCGGAAGTTTCGTTAAGGGTGCAAATGAAGAAAAAAAAACATAAAAATAATCACCGATTGGTGTGTATGCGAAGTTTCAAAGATATTCTCCGACGATTCGTGGGAGAATCGTCTAGCAATATAATACAATAAGTTTCTCGATATCGTCGAAACAAAAAGTCATCAATAATTTCGTTATGCGTCTCCCTTGCCTCGTAACCACAAGTGTCGAGCAGAAGTTTTCGGCTCGAAACTATCGACGAATGGAGACAAAGTTGTAAAAGTAGTCAAGCCTTTCTGAGAGTTTTTACAGAGAGAGAATTTTGTTGAGAATGATAATTAGATGAGGAACAATTTTTTTAAATGAAAAAAAAACAATTGTTTTTCCCCACCCGATTTTTCGACGTGCAGAATTTTATTTTTGATCGAATGTTTTCTAATCAAAAACGAGGATCGATAATTCAAACGTTTTATTCGTGTAATCGAAATGCTTGAACCGTTTGGAAGAGCAAAAAAAAATTTTTTTTTTCAAAACACCTAATATGTAATAAATAACGTCAAGATTGTGCTCACTGTTGAGTTCGACGAAGACAGTGGCGGAGGCCGAGCGCGTCAGATTGGTGTTGCTCGCTTTACACGTCAGACTGGCGTTGTGGCGATTCCTGGTGAGGCCCTCAAGCGTCACGCGGTTCACCGTCACGAAATTGATCTCGCCGTTTGCACCTTGAATCTCCTTCACCTCGTGGCTCGAGTTGATCAACTGAGCGCCGAGAAACCATGCGACCCTCGGTTTTGGTCTGCCTGTCGGTCAGAAATAGTCAGACACACGCGGTTAAATACGTCGGACCGTTCGAGCCCATATCATCGAGTATATACATCAAATTATCACGAGTTTGGTCCATCGACGACAAAAAGCCACGCCTGTGCAAAAGACGTCACATTGAGTGTCCCAAAGTTGAATCCAGCCATTTTGTTTTCAGTGCCGTTTGTTCATTCGTTGACGAGCAAGGACGGGTACCTCGATTTTTGAACGAAGATTCAATCAATAAGGAATCGTCGTTCAATCTAGTCAAGGTCAAGGCGAGAACCACCGATTATTGCGATACTTTTTCAGGGAGCTTCTGCACCGGTGGTAAAAATTCGAATAGACATTTAAGTATGTGGATTTGGACTTGTGATTTTTTTGCCAACTTTTCTGATTTTTTGTTAAATGTTTCGAAAAATGGCCGAATGTCGCCGATTTTTCGTGACTTTGGCTTTTTTCACGTTTCCGTGCTGGATTTTTCATTTGACATCAATGAAGACGTTAATGTTCTCTCTTATAGATCTGTCACGTACATGTACGCGTATTAAATAAAATAAACTGGAGTTTACGTTTTCAATTTCGAAAACACTGTATCGCGATTTTTCATTTATTCTTTATTATATTACTTATCATTTTATTATTGTTTTAAGCGATGAAATTCGATAATGCGCAAAGATTTTGAAGTATTCGCGACGCTGGGGCGCGAGGAACGGAGAATTCCACGAGTCTGATGCGTTGCGCATTGTTTTAGCATACCTTTGCTTAAACAACGCTCGAAAAACTTTTGCGATTTATTGGTTTTTAACAGAGTTCCGCCACTTTTAAAACGTAAAACGATAAAGTTCGCGCGTTTTTTTTAATCGCGTTTCGCCACGACAAAAGCGGAAGATAAAATGAGCTTTCATGACCGTTTTGTAGCCGGAAATGCCAGCTTTCCAACACCCCGCTGATGAACACTGTACGACCTCGACTTATAATTCGCCGGACTTGAAATTTTTCACAGTCGAAATATGCAATTATCGCCTGACAAGCGATTCTTAATAAAACGTATTGAAATTAAAATCTTAGAGAGTTTGCTGAAAAATGAATTTCCCGCGGAGTACGTGTTCCTCAAAAACACAAATTCGGATTTTCGAAAAAGAAACAAAACCCTCCCCCGTGCCGTCTCTTCAGAGTCGCCAAAATTTATTCATTCCAGCTTTTCGCGATTCAACAGGTGAAAAAAAAAATCAAAAAAGGAGTAAACACTTTTTCAAGGCGAGAAGCTTTTTTCGTTTTTTCTCCCACGATTTTTTCTGCCGAGATATGGCTGATGAAGAACGCTGGAAATTTTGGGGGAAAATTAGTGATACTTTTGTTGTTGCACCGAGTGTGTATACACGAAAGTTTGTTTATATACGAAAAGTCACTCGGGCAAACCACGCGCTCCGGTGGTAATTATCGCCCCGAAGTTGATCCTAACAATCTATACGCCACACGTATCATCTCTGTTCCATCCTCTTGGCGTTATCCTCCAGTTTGGTCCATACGGATATTTACGACAGCACATGCGTCTGTATCATAGATTTATCCTTGACACAACGTACCCACGAAGTTGTGTATTTGTGCTTTGAATGTCGTTCTACCGCTGTTTGGTGTATGGCACATATCGGTCCTAAGTCACCGCACAGCATCCATGCTCGCTCCCTCAATACCCATCGAATTGCTTTCATGTCATGCCTCACAGGACCATCCGTATCCACGGGTCTCAAGATCACTCCATCAGTCACGTACTATTAGCCGTGTATACCTTACTAACTGTATTATCGTGGTTCCATTAGGGTGGTCCCAAATTTCAGGGGTATTTGAGAATAAAAAAAAAAAACACCGTAAAAAACTGAATCTTCTTTTACGCAAATATAACGAGGAAGGAAGTTTCTTTTCCTCTTCGAAATTCGAAAATTCGCCGACGAACATAACCGGAAATAACGGAAAATACAGGTTTTCGAAGAGCTCTACAAAAAATATCCGCTGTATCAAATTCGTAAATTTTCAATTACGCTCAAAGTTCGATCTACGTGACATTACCATTTTTTCAAGTCCAGTTGTGGAATTTAATAATTGTAACGTAAAATATATTTTGCGGAACTCTCGTGGACCATGTGGATTTTGAGGGATTCGTGTAACTACTGAAGGAGGTAACGCTGAGAAACATAGTTATCGCACAAGGTCACAACATCGATTTCGAAAAAAAATATCTATTCATAATGGATTTTCAGTAACCAAAGCTTTGAGAGGATTGTTTTTTGTTGGTTCGCAAGCGTTAAAGCCTTCGGGAGCGCAGGAATTTCGAAATATGTTGAGATTCACCTTTAGGAACACCCTAATGTACGTATTATGGTATGATTATACATGGAGTGCATACAGGGTGTTTCAAAGTTGGATGTTGATTTTTCAGAGCTTGATTCCATGTGACATTTCGAGCTGAAATGTAATTTAGTATTTCTTCTTACGACCAAAGCCTCTTGAGTTATCAGCTGCCAAAGTTTGAGCCAATCGGACGCGCGCGCATGCGCCCTATTGGCTCAATTATATTAATTAATAATTCAAGGAGGATTGGTCGCACGGAAAAGTGCTTGGAGACTTTTCGACTGTGAATTTCATCCCCGAGGTGGCATTGAATTATCAGCATCCACTTTTGGGACACCCTGTATATTCGAGCCTCGGCGTTCACACGAGTCTTGCATTTTCGCCTCGAACGTATTTGGAATATCGATTTTCACATACATATATGTATATTTATACATATATATGGTCTAGTTGGTGATATGTACCTCGGCGACATGGAGATAATTTATACCCCACTTGGAAAAGATGATTTTCTACTTTACATACTTTTACTTGATAGACTGTACATTTTTTTGTCGGGATAACGTTCGAGGATATCGGAATTACAGGACGTACAATGAAAAAAAAGGAAATTAGTTGCACTGTGACGAATTTGAGAGCGGAGAAGCGGGCAAAGCTTCCGCTTCTTTCGATTTTTCCATTCGTCAAAGGAAATTTTTCCATTCGTTAAAGGAAATTTTTCCATTCGTCAAAGGAAAATGTTCCGTTGAATAGAATTCTCCAAAAACATGGTCCTCAAAGTCGAGCCTGTAGCGTCAACGGTTCTAAAGGCTAAAACGCGACGAAATATTTAATTTTCAAATAAACCAGTCGGCAGTGAACGAAGTACTTGGATAAATGTAGACAAATTTACCATTGAGTGTAGAGCAATCATAAAAAATATCGTCAACGAATTTTCCAAAATTCTATAGCGGAGTCGAAGTGAAACGATTGATTCGTTAAAGTTAGTTCATCAACCCTCCCCTCCCCCTTAAAATGACCCTTAAAATTAGTTTATATCCTCCAACGTACGTTGTAATTCTTTGAACGTAATGGCGAGAGAAAATCGTAAAACAAAAATCGTATCGCAACTGCCACGCGAGGTGATGCGGTGCTTTTCTCCGGTCTGACCAACGACTGACCTTAACTACTGAAACTAGCGCGGTAATACGTTAAATCTGTAGATAAAATGTATTGTATTCGTAAACTCCACGAGCGGCATGAAGTTTCGCGTTTGCCACTGCTGACAAAATGGTTAAGGGCTGTACACACACACGTCCATTCGTTTTTCCATGCCTGTGTCATTGCCAGTGGCGATCGCGAGGGTAATCTCTGTTCCGGGCGTTAAAACAAACATTTTACGGTCGTCGGGTGTCCATTCACGTGCTGCGGCACGCGCCGCGTTTTCTCCTCTTCCCTACCCATTCCATTTTCCCTACGCGAAACCGAGTTTTCTCTTCATCAGGAGGAAAATCACGTTGCGCGTTATAAACACCGCCTGCTGTCTAGCTCGTAATTGCATTTCGTTGTACGATTCCGAACGATACCGTACCAACGAGCCGCTTATACAGGGTGTCGTGAAAATTTGGCAAAAAGTATTCAAAATTGGATAGCCGATGGAATTTCGAGTCGAAAAGTCCTTTGGCATTTTTTCATACAGTCAAATCCCGAGGGGACATCAGTCGTCGAAGTTACAGCCAATCGGATGCGCGCTCATTGGCTCAACTGCATTGATGAATAACTCACCGGGGATTCGTCGGATCGAAAAATGGTTTAATATTTTTCGACTCGGAATTTCATTCTCCATCTAATTTTCATACACTTGTACAATTTTTATACTTTTTGTATGATTTTAATGATGGCTCTCATTGAGTCACAAGTTGCGCCTGATCCTCCTTAATCCACTCCGTTTTCGGAACATACAAGCATTTTTTCCAAACACTCTCATTTCGTTCGCTCGTAGATTCAGCAAAATGCACAAAAAAATTCGTTGAAAAGTCGAACAAAAAGAGCGACGAAACAGTTTATGGTCTTTTCGTCGAAAAAAAAAGTATCCAATTTTCCTAATTGTTTTCAAGATCCTTCAGCCAAAGTTTCTCTCGTTGCACACGTCGGCGCATTTCCGCTCGTTTTATCGGCGCCGAATGATTTTTCCACTCGTTATTCGATGGAAAACGCATAGCCAGCAATTGGAAAATTGAAGAAAAAAGGAAGAAAAAACCAAGCAAAAAGGATGCCGGGCAACGTCGGACTTCGAGTTAAAGCAGCAGTGAGATAAAGTGACGCGAGCGGGACAATGCATCGAGAGACCGCGAGGGAGAGAAAGATGTACCCTGTGCAGATGCATAGGGAAGATTATGTCGATACACGAGTGTGGAAATGCAGGGATGAGAGACGGAAAACAGAGGAGAAAAGAGGGAAGATATTGGCGAAGCGAGAGAGCGAATGGACGATGGCAAGGAGGTCGGAGGAAAAAGGGGATGGAAGGGGCAAGAGAGGAGGAAAGTGCACCAGGGTATAGTCGTCGTTTCCCAGAGTCGCCGAACCGTGCCTTCCGGTTCCGGAAGGAAATAACAATTACTTTCGGGGCTATCCTGGCCAGCGAACTATCTTTCCAGTATACATATATATACGTTTCTATATAACTCACTATATACCTGTATACATGGATGTATGTATATGTATATATATATAAAACGCGAGTTTGCTCTTAAGCTCGAGGCAAAGTTAAATGTGCGTTCACCTTAATGCTTAGCCACAATTTTTCTCCCTCACATTTTCTTAACTATACGCAGACTCGCCATTCTCGTTACCTCCTGGCCGGGACTTTAACCTCTCCTCTGTTGTATCCACTTTTTTTTCCCGTTTTTTATTTCTCTTTTGCTCTCGCCTGTCCGCTATTCAGTAGCTTTTCTCCCTTATTTCCTCTTTCACATCGCGCTGGTTCCCTTCGTAGCGGCTCTTGTCTCTAACGCCCGTTGCGTTTTCTCCCCCAGCTTATTTTTTCACCTATCCGGTCGAAGGTTCAATGTACAGGCGGTCGAGAGAAAGACGAGAGGGAAATGCTGCGAATGCGTGAAATTCGCAAGTCTCGAACACGATTGTTCAGTCGGAATGCGAAGAATCGGAGAATTTCGAGCCGCGACCCTCGCGAGGGATGAATTAAGGATTTTTAGAGTGTAAAACGTCTTCGGAGGAATAACAAGGGTTTCATTCGAATTTTTCGATTTTTAAAAAGCGTATTTCCGTCCCTGTCCTGTTCCGAAACACCCTGTTTAACATCGGGATGAACGACCGATCGACTTTTTTGCATTAACAATTATATTCAATGATTCACGAACCAGCCCAATTATCATCGAGTATCGTTGGAAAATAATTTGAGCTAAATAATATTCCAAGGATATAAAGATTTTTCCATCAATTTAATCGATACTCTGACGTGTTAATTCCTCAAAAGAGAATCAAAAAGATGACGATTTTTCGATAGAAAAAAAATTCGAAACTTTTTACTCGTCGAACAAAGTGACGTCTCTTCGGATTACCCATAAAGGACTGCAAACGAAAAACAATGTTTTTTTTCGAAACATAATTCGCAATAATTTTTCACAAAATAATTACAGACACCGAAATTGAAGAAAAACATTTCTCAACACATTTTTCAACAAAGTTTCGAGTTTCAACGAGATGCATGAAAGTTCTCGATTAATCGTGAGAACAGCGGAGAAGAAAAACTGTGCGGTAAATACCAGTGCAAAAAATACGAGTGCAGTTTGTAGCAACGATACTGATACATGAAACAACCGGATAAGAGGATCGCCGGTATCTTAGCGAGTCAACCACTCGTAGCGCAGTTCCTCACTGGGTCTTCCATCATTCATCCTCCCTTTCCTCTCCATCTTTCCCCCCCCCGACAAACTTCCATCCCTCTCTGCCTCGCTCTTTCATTCCTCGCGAATTTTTTTTCCTCCGACTGAAATTTCCGCGTTCCAAATGAAAAATCCCATTTCCCTCAACCGCGGGGAGTCCCCTATGGCGCAGGGCCAATTCCATTTAGAAAACCCTCCTACCCACGCGTACACACATGCACAAACTCGTTGGATAGAAAAAGCTGCAGAGACGCATCTACGAGAATAAGAGGACGTATTCCAGGCCCGGTAGCCACACACCGTGCCTTCGAGTGGCTTCTCCTCTCGCCGAGAGGAAAAGGGAAGATGCACCGCGCACGGATGCTGTTCGTCGGCTTCTTGGGCGACGAACCGTTCCGAGTTTCTAGGGTTGAGGAGGAAAAAAAGCCGATGGCACACGAGAAAAGAGATAAATAAATATACAGCATGTCCCCGAACTTGATGCTAATAATTTAAGGATTTATGGCACGTAGAGCCTCGACAAATCCGAAATTTTAACAGAAATTTCTAGTACTCAAATGTAGTAGGGAAATTTGAAAAAATATGCTTTCAAAGATGTATTGGCTCGATCGTTCTAAGCGGATAAAATTAGGTGCGGATTGTTGAAAGAAAAAAAGGTAATGTCCAAAAACACGAAGAAAACTTCATTTTTTTTCGTACAGAACGAACTTTCGGTATTTTGAAATTCCAAAACTCGATGTTGATAATTTAAAGCTAAATTCGGTCTAAATTTCCGGGTCGAATTGTATTTTAGTATTTTTTGCTACGACCGAAACCTGACGAGTTATTAATTGCCAAAGATTGAGCCAATAGGACGCGGTCCCTTCTCCCTTCTCCAGCGAATACTGCGCGAGCGCACGCGTTCTATTGGTCCAACTGTATCAATGAATAACTGAACGGGGATTCCTCGGATCGAAAAATGCTTAAAGACTTTTCGACTTGGAATTTTGTCGCCGATGTCGCATTGAATTATCGGCATCCATTTTTGGGGACACCCTGTATAGAGCCAGTGAAAAAGGCGTGAGAAAGGAGAGTGGCAAAAGTCGTACACTCGTAGCTTTATGCGTGTTTCTTTAGTGCTTTTCCGTACAGTATGGCGTTGATGCTCGATACTGAGAGACAGACGGAGACGAACGATTTGCGAAAAATCTCACTCGGTTTTTTTTTCCCAACCTACTTACCGCGAGTGAGAGAGGGAAAGAGAGAGAGAGAGAGAGAAAGAAAAGAGGGATGCCGTGTGAATTTCCGCTTTTTTTCGTCTCATCCTCGCACACTCAAGTTCCGCCATCTCGTCTCTGGATGTGTGCCAATGTGATTCGTATATGGGCGCGACCAACGCGGTGATAAAGTTGTGCTACCTCTTTTAAATGCTTTTTATGCTCCTGGCAATTGTCGAGCATCGAAATGCGGACTTTTCTCCTGTATTTTCTTACCGATTTCTCTCATGAAATTACGAAGCGAGGGTGAATGCTTTTCTCGGGATATCGTCGAGTAATCCATCGTTCTCGAGTGATTTTCATATTTTTCTTTTATTTCACCCTTATATAGATATTTTTTTATTCTACCCATTCGTGTATGTGCATAAAGTGAGTTTAATTGAATTTCCTTCGATCCTGGCGGATGAAGTAATCATTGTGCATTTTTTGCGTGAAAAAGTCGAAAGTCGAAAGTTTATTAAAGTTGCGATTATTTTTCCGAGTTTTTTTTTTTTCGTTTCGACGTAAATGGGAAATTCATTGATTCTCAGCGATTTTCCTGGCACAAGTCAATCAATCGTACGGAAAAACGTAAATGGAACTTTCGACAACCGTCATATTTTCCCCCAATTTCGGTACTAATTGATGAATTGAGATTGATAGTACGACACAGAGCGTCCAAAAAATACCTCGGTAAATCAAAATGCATGGGACTGTCAAATTTTAATACAAAGGAAAACCTTCCCTTTCAAAGGCATGAAATGTGCAAACTTGCTCAATTCGGATTGGAAAACAAGCTGAAAAAAGGAAAAAGAAAGAAACATTTCCCCGCAAAAATATGTTATATTATTTTTCCCAATATAAAGCGTCAGCGACTCGTAATGTTTCAAAGTTGAAAAACGAATTTTCCGCACATTTGAAGACGTGTTTTTTTCAGTGTTTTCAGAGGTAAAGTAAAATTCGATTTTTACGATCTACCCTAAAACAGGGGAGAACGGGAGACTCCCCTCGAGCGAATAACTAATTATCGTAGCTTCGCAACCCTCCGCATGCATGATTTCAATCAATTTCGAAACGTATTTGCAAAAATTTTCCGAAAATTCCCGAAAAAAATGTCAAATTAATTTTTTGACAATTCATCAGTTCGCCAATTTCACAAGCCTGCTGAGATCTCTCGAGTACACTCGACGTTCGAGTCGCAAAATTACTGCGATCGTTCGAAAGGGCTGCGAAAAAAATCTGTCAACGTGGATTATTCTCCGCGGGATCTTGTTTTTTTTAGCAATTTTTTTTGGGGTCCCTCATGCAGGCTCACCCCTGCACCCTCTTAAAATAATGATATTCAATGAAGATCCGGCGATTGTGACGAAGATAAAAAGATTCCTGTGGGATTTAAGAAAGAAAGATTGCGGATTAAGGAAACACATGGTACCGCCGGTAATCCCATCCGCCATTATCGTCTTATCGTTATTACATCATTCGCTTCGGTGTACATAATACGTATATACATTTATGCACCTTTTTACCCCCATTTTTTTTTTTCAATATTCCACCACGTCCTGTACATCCGCTATTCGGGCATTAATACGAATAATAAATATCGGAAAATGGCATGAGCATATATAGCTTTAATCTGGCAACAATTTTCTCCCTACATCCGGTTATCCTTTGCCGTATACCGGTAATACCGAATTGCAGCAGATAATAATAATCGACCGATCGTACAATGCCCGTGTGTCGAGAGACGGTAAATTCGAGCACCAAGACTCGACATTTTCGTTCGTACGTACTTTTGCTTTTTTTTTGCTTTTTTTTCTTCTTTTTTCACGCTATAAAATAGGAAAGAATATTTTTGTCTACTTTATGACGGTTTTTTCCTTTTCCGTGGCAGTCTCGCGGCGATAATCCCCGCGTCTTAACGTCTACGTTATCTTCGAGCTTACCTCCGTGGACCTCGCACACGAGAGTGAGATTCGCACCCTCGTCCGCATACGCTATCGGTACGTTGCTCATGTCTCGTCTCTTCGTGTCGTAAATTTTCGGCGTGGAAGGCGGAACTGAAATGAGGAGAAAAGGGAACCTCGATTATTCATGGATTTCATTAATCGGCTTTGCCGAAAATGTTATTTTTACCTCTGTAAAGGGGTATGCAAAAATTCACGTCGACGTGGAAACTTGGAGTAGCCGTAAAGAGAGTCAAAGATTTCGCGCAAATTATTCCATTCGCTTCAACGTAATTGTCAACGTTGGCGGAAAAATTGATGCATTTTTTTCGTCGAATGAATCAATATTATTTCATCTAATTTTTATTACAAAGTATGAAAATGAGCAAGAGTTCCTCAAGTTTTCTTCTTTTTTATTTCAGCTTGGGAGGCTGAATGTTTATTGGTAAATTTCCGATGAAACATCTTTCAATCTCGAGATTAGTCAGCTTTACTACTGCGAAAGCTTTTTGGCAAAATCGGTATACGGTCGCGTATGTCTCTCTCGCTGAGATCAATCAAATGCGGGTGACGTAATTTTTCGTATATTTACATTTATAAAATTGAAATGACAAAAGTGGTCGCGGCGTCTTTGGCAGCGGAGGCTGCAACGTTGTAACCACCGTGGATTTCCGATGAAATTTCATCCAGCCTGAAAATTCATTCGTTCGAGAAATCAGAGCGTTATCAGTGAACAAAAGCTGGGCATTATCGATTTTCATACTTTTCTCATTGCGCGAAGACTGCGATAAACCGGGTCACGTTTTTATCTCCGGATATCCCAATAACGCCACGATTTTACCGCTGACCTTTATATATATATATATAGTATATGTATATATGTATATAACTCGCTTTCCCTCGTTCTCTGCGCGGCACAACTCTTGGATATATATACCTCTCAATTTTTGGTCTTAAAAAGATTTTCATGAAATTTCAAACGTTTATAGTTTCGAGAAAAAGCCAAAATGTTACAAAGGCTTATAGAGGAGCTTGGGAGATTCGTCGTTTTGATTCAATTGAAGAATTTCGTTGTCACAATTTTTATCAAGGTAGGACTTTTCGTTGGGGTAAGAAAGTCCACGAGAGCATACCGGGGGACGTTGAGGAGGGGTTGGAAGTACATGTGAAAACTATGAGTATATACATATACCTGTGCGTATTCTTATAAATATTACATACAAGACGATGCACATAAAGTGTCCAACCCAGAAGCTGTGGAATTCTCGATCATATTCTGAGCTGAATTACTTAATCGTCATTTCATTCATTGGACTGAATTTCATCGAAATTATATTTGAAAATTGTTGATACCCAAAAGGATAACGATTTTTTTGCACATATATATTTTTTTTAATAACTTAGGGATCAGTGAACCACAGCGCTCCATCCTGAATGAAGTATGGAAACTTACAGGACAAATTATAGTTCGACGTTATAAGCAACAAATGGCGAAAATCAAAATGACATCACACTTTGATTGCAAGTAGGTATAAACCCGAAATTGACGTTTCGGTTTTATTGGGATGTAACCTCAAGCGCGCATCCTCGAGGTATATCGATCTATCAGCAGCGGAGATTCCTCTTTTTTCGCTCTTTGCCTCAAATGAACTTTCTCATTTACGTAACACTCCGTGACTTTGTTAAAAAAATGGTCTCTCGTTATTTTATTTTGCCCACGTTCTGTCTCTATCGCGCTGCAACCATCGACGCGGAGCAAACATATTGCGGCGATACTCAAACGATCGCGTCGTCGATGAAAAAGAGCGCAGAGCCGAGATTCGCTCGGATTGGCCCAACCTCGTTACGAGTTCAAACGTGGATGTACAGAATTTTATCGTCCAGGGAAAATACGAGCCGCTGATGCCCATTATCGTTAATGGTACACGCTGATTTTCCTCCCATTCACGTTGCGCGTTCTTCGCTCGAATTTTTCCCTCCTCTTTCTCTCTTTTTGGCCGCTTCCTCGTGCTACTTAATAAAGCAAATCACTTCGGGATTCCTCTTGAGTTTAAAATGACGCAAAATTTAACATTCCAATTAGCCCAACTGAGTACACGTTATTCCGAAGGAACTGACGACGTGGACGCAAATTTCCACCGTAGCTTTTGATGCTGTTGCATCAAGCATCTTGCTTGACCGAGAGGAGAGCCAGCATCGCAAAACTAGCTTTCCACATTGATTAATTCGAAGTATTCTTCATATAATTATCGTTTTTTTTGGCATAAAACATGCGCTAAAAATATTCAAAAAAGGAGGGAAACTTTGCGAGTCGGAAATTCGTGACCCTCTTTGTCCTTTGAACCCCATCAGCCTACAATACTGTGTTTCATGTATGCAACCCAGAAGATCGCTTTTCCAAGTCGCGGAGGAGTAACGCAGGTCCAGCATCCTCTCCTTTTTCCATCCTACCTCCGTCTTGCTCTTCGCTCTGGCATTTATGTATGTCTCTGGAGTACAGCGCCTACCCCTGGAGCGTATACAGAGTATCACACGTTTACTCTCTCTCGCGGGTGCTATCCACCCCCAAAACAGACACCAAGTATATATATACGTGAATATAGTATATATATATATGTATATACTTGTCGAACGTGTGTACTACATGCCGCAAGGGGGTAAACTTTTTCTCCCGTTTTCCAACAAGCTCGCGTTTACTTTCATCGTCGAGCGTCATCAGGCGTATTCGCTCTCTTTTATCGCGATAACACACAAGACAAACACACAGTGGAAGGAGGGGCGGAGAGGGTGCAACGACGACGGAGATGAGTTGGTAGCCCGCGGTATATACCATAAAGGTATTGGGCCTGTTGAGGCGGTAAACATGCAACATGCATTCCATCGGAGCTTTTGCCTCTCTTTGGGCAGGAAGTCACTCAGGCGGCACAACTTGCCCACGGCTATTGTCATTGCGTTGGTGGAACGCAGTTTGCCGTCCCCTATGCATTTTCCCTCCCCCTCCGTGCGGGTCATTCCACGTTGAACGTGTCCGCGTTTTCAAACTTTCGTTTTTTCATTCGCCTGAATTTTACCTGAATTTTTTTTCCACGGGGGAGGAGATTTTCGATCAATTTTAATGAATTCCTCACAAATAATCAGAGGCAAGCGATACGCCGAAAATTCGTGAATTCGAGGAGGTTTTTATCGAGTATTTCTGTACGTTATTAAACGATTCGTAAATAAAAGTTGGTAATCCGTTTCAAACGATCCACGGAAACCTATCGTATCAATTTCATAATTGTTGTCCGCAAACTCTTTTATTCACCGATTTTTCGATAGCGAAAGAAAGAACGCATCGGTATTGAATATTACTCGAAAATAACGAAAAAACAACGCGTTGAAAATGTACAGAAATATTCAACGAATATCGAGGGATACCTGTCTTCGATTTTTTCTAAACTCTCAAAAAAAAAAAAAAAACATGGAAAGAATCAGAATCCCCTGCCGAATTTTGCAGAGAATTTCCGAAACCGGCGAGACTTTGACACGTTGATTAGGCAGAAAATTCGAGAAACATTGCGAATCTTTTTTTCGAAATATCCAGAAAGAACCAGCTTTTGAGAAGAAAAAAGAGGAAACCTCGGGATCCCTCGATGTTTCGTAAAGATTAACATTCGCCGTGTCGAAAACGTCTGCGGCAAGAGGCTTTGGCAAAAATCGGCAAAAGTTTCTTTCATTGGGCGAGATACGAGAAAAAAAATGCTTCAGACGATTGAAAAAAAGAAATTCCGAAGAACCGTCCAACTGGCGTGGAATGCCCTATACATCAGTACGTACGTATATTTGCAATGTATACACGCGCGCATGTATATAACATGAGAAATGTTGGGACAGACTGAGAGCACGAAACTCCGGGTCTGGGTTGCATATTGTGAGGCTTTAGCCTCGTAGACGTCAGAAATGAGGTTCGCGATATGGTAACAGCAGTCTGGTTTGTTATTGGACGGTGTATGGGATGCTGATGTTTCTCCTCGTTTCCGTTGGTTTCATCCGCAAGGCATTGACAAAACGTTGATGCTGAAACGTCGGTGATGTGAAAGCGAAGCCAGAGAAGTCGTCTCGGCATATGGACCGAATGCTCTGAGCAAAGTAAAGCTGTATAAAGCGGACAAAGCGAGACACACACGTGTGAGGTCTCTCGATGAAAGTTGCATAAAGACGATAGGTTCGAATGAAAAATATATATATTTTATATGATTTATGGCGTATGTGAATGACCGAGACGGACTTGGCTCTTGTATCGCGTGACATGCGTACGTGAAGGGGGAGAGAAAAGTGAAAAGTTCGGTTGGTCCAGCAGCTTCCGTATGGATGATGACGTGTGGAGCGAGTTTGACGTCCGCGGAGGAAATCTCGCTTGGCGATGATTTTTTATTTCTCAACGGAAACAAAAGCAATAAAACCGATGAAATGAACAACGCTGAGATGACTCGGAAGCCTGTGGTATACCGTAACGGTATCGGGCAGCAATGTTGAGGCGGTGAACATACGACATTCCATGAAGTTTTTGCCTCGCTTTGCGAAGTAAGTGTCTCGAACGGCGGAACTTGCCGACGGCTATCGTTCTTGCATTGCGAAACGTCGTTCAATTCACGATACAGGGCGTCCCAAAACAGGATGCTGATGATTTAACGCTGCATCGGGAGTGAAATTTCGAGCCGAAAAGTCCTTGAGCATTTTTCGATCCGACGAGTCCCCGTTGAGTTATTAATTGACATGGTTGGACCAATAGGAGGCGTAAGGCGGCGTCTGGAGAAGGGAGGACGCGCGGCCGATTGGCCGCAACTTTGACAATTGATAACTCCTTAGATTCCGGTCCGACGAAAAAATACTAAAATACATTCCGTCTTGGAATTTTGTCCTGAATCTAACGGTATATCTCTCGCACGAAGTTTTCGGGACACCCCGGTTACTCTTTCTCGCGGAGTTTTGAAACTTTGCTTTCGCGAACTGTCTAAACGTTTTTTTCGTCGCATTCTGCGACGAATGAAGGAAACTTTTGTAAATGTTTTCCAAATTCTTCGGTCAAGCCGTTTTCGAAATATCCCTCGATTTTTCTCCCCAACGCTCGAAAGGTTACGAAAAAATGCATCAATTCCAGCGTTATTGTTTTCCAAAGTGACGGAGTTTTTTCCGCACTTTCCGCGAACAATTGTGTGCAAAGATTCACCAGCGCGTTCTTCACTACGGTTTTTTCGATTCTTGTATTTGAATATTTTTTCAAAAATCATTGACCGTTTGAATTTCGTTGAATCGTCTCACGGGTCCTTTCGCGTGTGAGTTAAATTTCACTTACAACTACAGAACCCTTCGAATTTGATGAAAAATGGTGCACTTTGACGACCTTGAACAAATATGTAAAAGTGTGCAAGAAAATTTCAAATGAAAGAGTATTTCCGGTCATTTTTCATAAAGTTCTCGAAATAGCGTATCAAAAGGGCAGAAAAAAAGAAAAAAAGCCCTCAGGTGTCGTGAGAACTTTGGTAAATATTTTTGCGTCTGGCGTGCACGTTGGGGGAATCCGCCTGGAAATTCAATGGCCATTTTACCGCCACTCGTTTCTTCAGCATTCCCGTACCTTCTTGTTTACTTCCGTTCGTATGCCTTTCACTATTCCTCGTTCGCCCTGGTGAAATCGTTTATTAATGAAACGTACATACACGGAGAAGCTCTTGGGACGAAGAGTGGCTACTTGATACCGGAGAGCCAATTTTTCACGGCCCACACAAAAGCAAAGACGAAGGGGAAAAAGGTAATTGATTTCACGGTTGTATGTTGCTCTCTTCCGCTTCGAACAGGAGAAGAAAGATTCCGTGGAGGCGAGAATTAATAATTGGAATGGAAAAAGAAATAGCACAATGTTTTATGATCAATTGAGCGTCATTGGAATCGGATCGGAGTCGGAAAACGTGGAAGGGCAAACGGAAGAAGATCGTGCTCGTTGTATCGTCAATGAATTGCCATCGGAATTGTATCATTCTGGAACTCACTACCGATTGTTGTTAAAAAAAAATTGAAAATTGTTATGCAATTTCGTGACGAAGCTACACGTCTACCTGCTAAATGGCAAAATGGTAATTTCGCGGAATCTTCGGCATCTGACAGAAATGAGCCTTTATGAGCAATCACTCCCGTTTTTCAATGAAAACAGGTTAGCCTCGTCGGTAAATTATCTCGCGAAAAGCTTTCGGTGTAAGTCTATTTTTCAGCCCTTTCATCCCCTCCGCCTTGAAATTTCGAATTATGCGACTTCGTGACGAAGCTACTCGTCCGTCTGTTAAAGTACACGAAGGCCACCTTCAGCTTCTTACGGAAATGATCGTTACAATTTTTCTCAAATCGAGCTGCTCGACTGTCTCCTGTCTGTCAAAGTACACAAAGGTCATCTTCATCTTTCTACAGGATTAATTTCGAAAATCTTGCATAGACAGTTGGTGAACCTCATCGGCAATTTATTTCTGAGAAAACTGCCGGTGTAAGCTCGTTTCTTAGCTTCTCGGTGCTCTGTCTTGCCTCATTGGCAACCCGCCAATAAAAGGGAAGTTCAACAGAATTATGCAATTTCGTGATCAAGCTACTCGTCCGTCCGCTGATGTACGCCAAGGTCACCTTCATCTCCTTGCAAGAACGAGCACTATGGGAAGCCTCGTTGAAATCGCTGGTGGAAACTCATTTTTCACCCTCTTCATCCTCTGCCCTGTAATTCCACGATTATTGGCATTCCGCCATCTTTCGTCAATCGATCGTCGTCAGAATATATCGTTTTGTGATCAAATAAACGAATCATCCGTCAGTTAAAGTGCACAAAGGTCACCTTCATCCTCTTACGCGGGAATAAACACAACGGTTTTTCATCGAAAGCAGGCAGGTTATAACCGCATCCGGAATTTATTTCACAGAAAATCGCTGGCGGAAACTCATTTTTTACCTCTCACATCCTCCGCCTCGGCCACAATTGCCGGGCTACGACCAAACCACCACCTTTCTACGACTGTTCTTGACGTTTCTTTTTTTCTTCTTTTTTTCTTCTATTTTTCTCATTCTCTTTTCAACCTTCTCTCTGTAACTCCGCTACAGCAGCTTCCTGCGAGAGAGATTCGACGCCGGCGGAATTCCCGCAAAAGTTTCACCGGGGACATTTTCTCTCGCCATCTTCTCATGATATACCGTAATTTTCACAGTGACGCAAGCTACGGCGTAGTCTCGCATACGTTAAGGGACCAGCGTTTATTTATTTTTTCTTTTTTGCTTTACGACGATCTGTTCTTTATTGCCTCGATTTGTCACGAAATATACGACACGTGTATTCCGCCAGAAGCGAGATGAGCTTTGAACGGAGGATAGGAAGGATAGGCTGTTTTACGCTTCAGGACGTTTGCCAGGAGCTGTTCCAGCGTCGGTTAAATTTTATGACAATTCCAAGCACTTTCAAGCACCAACGTACGGATCAGAGCTATTTTAGATGATAATTTCGCAAAGTTATTAACGAATTTAAGGAAACGTTCAAAATTCGTTTCATCTACTTGAATTTCATCACAGGTTAGACGGCGTACCGAAATGGCAATGTCTTCGAAAAATTTTTCATGTTTCAATTCGCGTGATGCTTGAATTTTTATTGGCATTCAAAGCGAAAAAACTTCAGAGCTCTCGATAAACGCTGGTCTGACCATGAAGCACCTTTTCCACTGTCCCTGCAAGCAGGTACTTTTCGTTGTCGGATAAAATTTTCGTACTGACATTGACGAGGGACGAAAACATCCAGAAAACTTGTTTCACTGTGAATTTCACGAAGACTGCACTTGAAAACGAATTAATTTCACACAAATTTTCATACCGTTATTATTCAAAATTCGCGTGGGCTAATTTCATTCTGAATTTAAAAGAAAGCTCTCGATACACATTTGTCTGACCAAAACGTGCTTTTTCTACTCCTTCCTGCGAACGCGCACGTTTATTTCTCAAATAGATCTTTCTCCCTCTTTTACCACAAAGATTTCACTAGAATGGCAACGAGTCAGGTGCGTCAACGAACCGGTAGTTTGCACATTTAAATGCGACCGAGGAAACTCGCTCAAATACACGTGCACGATACCTCGAAGCAACCTGAAACCGGTATTCTCTCTCTCTCTCTCTCTCTCTCACCCTCGTCTTTTTTTATGCCGAGGTCCTTCTCTCCCCGTCTCATTTCAAGCTCGGCTCTTTCTCCTCCTGCAACGATACGTGACTTCCCAGGAAATTTTGGTTGCACGAGAAAAGCCACAGGCACACATCTCCGTACGATTTTTGAAACGCAAAGGCACACAGTGAGCCTTCTCTTCTCCTCTCTCTCTCTTTTCTTCCCCTTTCCTACCCTCTCTCCTTCCTCATCTCGCGTTGCTCCGTTTCTTTTTGCATTCCCACGATTTCCAACGTACTCAGCGTTTCCATGCACGGAAAATACGAAAATTTTCAATATTCCCAGCAACGAGTAGTATCGAAAATACGTAGGAGCGAGCTTCGACGTGTCGTTTATTTTGCGGCGGACGCACGGGCCACCGGGGAAACGGCGAGGGTCCGCGAGTTCTTTTTCCATCTCCGTTCGAAATTATACCCGATGGTCACGTGGGTGAACCTCGTAACGCGTATCCCGGATACGTATCGAGAAAGCTCAAACACGTGGCAAGGAAATTCCGCACGTGTACGAGAATTCCAAAAGATTTCTCGTTTTCTTTTTTTCTCGTTTCAATTCAATTTCCATCGATAATAAAATTGAACAAAATTCATCACTCGACGGTGAATGCTCGAAATGAGAAGAAAGGGCTGTAACGGAGCAGCGAATTCATTGGCAAAATCAATCCGACGATGATTTAAGGGGGCAATTTTTTTCGCGACGTCGGGCGAATCCAAATACAATGGGGATGAGAAAACGATGAAATAAAGTGCACCATTTTCGTTTACGACATGAAATGAACGATGTAATGAAATCGAGGGGAAAAGCAAAGGTTTTTCTCCCGCTGTAATCGGTTCATCCATTCGACGTCCCTTATCTACTTTTGTTTTTCGAATTCACACCGCAAAACAAGACGAAAGAGAGCATCTCTGGACAATTTTGGAATTCTCGCACACTTTTCATTATGGTATTACAATTTTTGCGTTTGAATATTTTTTTTCGAAAACAATCCGATTTGGCGTGGAATTTCTCGCACATGTGTGTGCATAACGAATAAAGTGGAACAATTGGGAAAGAAAAATCTCTTATCTCCATCGCGTTTCGCTTGACTTTGTCTCTGGATGCAGAGAAAAGAGAGAGAGAGAGAGCATCTCCTCGAGTGTACCGGAGGGTGTCTCGTGATTCCCTGGATAAACACGATAAAAGCTATAAATGTTGGCATTTACGTGAGAGCTCTCGCCCGGAACCCAAACACCCACCCAAACACGACGCTACCATGCCTTTCTCTTTCTATCCTCGGTAAACACGCAGCGCTCGCAAACCGAGCCATAATATTGCAGGAGATTACATTCGGAAATTTATTACGACTACCACACAAGCATACAACCTTTCTCTCTCTCTCTCTCGCGGTAGTATCTTTTGCAAACACTGTCGTCGGTGAGTGTCACTAAAAAGTTAAACTTGTCGCAATGATATAAGCCATAAAACGTGTATACAGGGCGATTCCGAGCAATACTGTTTAATTGTTTATTTTCCCTGTTCTTTTTCTAATACTTTTCAAATGAGAAGCATTGGACTCGAGAATTTTCCAACGCGGATTTCGACATCGTGGTGATGAGCAGAGATGTCGAGTTGAAGATCGGGCTTGAAAGTCGGACGACAATGAAAAAAAAAATTTGGGTCAAGTGTTATTGACTAGCGAACGTCAGTCAATAACGTTTTATGCGGGTCTATGGTCTAGGCGCCAGTTAGTTTTAATCGCTTTTGACAGTAAAGTCTTTTCATCTGAATATGACGAAGAAACTCGCGCCACCTGTTGCTACAAAGAAAGAAGCGTAGATAGACCGAATATGTACGCGATCGGTACGAGGCTAAAAACACTTTTAAAAATTTTCCAAGACTGTCTAATTGAAATTCGATATCTTTGTCAGCTGCGTAGATAAACGCTCGGTGAACTTGAGAATTTTCTATGCCAAACAATTTTTATTGCGTTTTAATGAAACCCATCTCACTGGATATTAAGAAATCTTTTTGTATTTTTTTTTACACCTCGTAATGTTTTATGTTGCTGTTTTACGCTTATTAATTACCTGATATTGAACATTTGATTCCATTCGTAATTATCATTTCTCTCATCGTAACTATTAAAATATATCATCGCATATATCGAGTATATCAAAAAATGGATTCTTATACGAAACAGGGTACATGTAATTCATCACTCTCTTGATTGTATTTAATTGCAAATTATGATAGAATTATTTTATCAAACGTCAAACACCTCAGTGAAATAATTCAATTGAATAATATTCAAAGAATGGCGTTGATATTTTTCGCAGATTAATATCAGGTGATCTCAGCTTTTCTCCGCCGGCGAGAAATACGATGGTTCTCGTCTCTTCTCGTACTACTTATCTACAAACGATATTCCCACCTTACGTCACAGGATTTATCTCAGCGTAATATTTCCATTTGTTTGCGGATTTTTCAGCGAGTCTGAAAGCCACGCATGTGCGAAATAACGGAGTTTTAAAAGCACCGAAAAGCCTCTTTTTTTCCCGACTTGACCTCTTTCTCTTCGGTACTCTTTGAATCATAAAATTACCGCCTGATAAAATTATTAAGTGCTAAATATTGCAGTTCTTTCCATCCTGATTCAATTGCGATAATTTTAATGCAATGTTCGTGCGTCATTTCCGGTTATTGAGACAGATACTCGAGATCAGCTGACGCCGATTGTCGAGTGTTTTTTAAAAGATGTGAGACATGAAAGGCGTTCGGAAAAAAAAGGTATGTGACAGAGGGACACCAAAGGCCACGATGCTGTTTTTAGATCGTCAATTTGGTCGAAATTACTTCTACAAAGTCCATGTACGAGTGATGAAAATCAGTCGTGGATTCGCGTCTGCTCTGAAACATCTCGTTGCTGGAGTCGCCGAGCAATTAATTTTTCAGTGTGTTAATAAAAAAAAAATGAAAAATTAATTTAAAAAATCGGTGATCATATCGACTCCCCTCATAAACGTACATCGGAGGGACAGTTTTCAAAAGAGCATTGCCGTAAAGTTTAGTGAGACGAGGTGGCTGTAAGCGACAACGTGTAAACCGATCGAGCAAGGATGAACGCAGAGGAATCTCTCGCTGCGGGTACCGCAGAGTGTATACAACCATCGCAGCCGTTATAAGGCTTGCTGGACCGAGGAAAATATATTGCTAATAGGGTTGCAACACGCCCCGTTAGCCGAGAGTAATGCCTTACCACATCGGCACACACGTTAAACCCCCTTAACGAAGTCCGTATACAGAACGCCCTCTCTCCATCCCTTCTCCAGCATCCCCGCTACATATTCTAAATCTCTCCCACTCTCTTTATCTTTTGGTCCTGCCTACGCGTTTACGTACATCGCAGTCTGACTGGGGATGCTGCTTGCTCTCCTCGCGAGCTTTTGTACGGGGTGTCCCAACACGTGGATACTGAAAATTTAATGATACATTGGGGATGAAATTCCAAGTCGAAAAGTCTTTGAGCACTT
The DNA here is from genome assembly GCA_959613375.1 of Heteropelma amictum. Taxonomy (NCBI): domain Eukaryota; kingdom Metazoa; phylum Arthropoda; class Insecta; order Hymenoptera; family Ichneumonidae; genus Heteropelma; species Heteropelma amictum. The sequence goes on along the minus strand of OY390720.1, from coordinate 38,574,606 downwards.
TTCGATCGGACGAACCCTCGTGGAGATATTGATCGATACAGTTGGACCAATGGGACGTGAACGCTCGCTCGGCCCGCCCCGAACGAGAAACAGCGCGCGTCCGATTGGCTCAAACTTTGACGATTGTCAACTCCTTAGGTTTTGTTCGTACGAAATAATTCTAAAAGACACGTAGACTCGGATTTGCATCCTAAATATAGCTTTGGATTTTGTGGACGATTGTCTATTCCGTTATTTCTGGGGGAATTTATCAGCGAATAAAAATTGAGAAAAAAACCCATAACGATGTAAACCATTCTTCATTCGTGGTTTTCTGCACTGTGCGCAGAACACGATTTGCTTGACATTTTCAACCAACGCCAATAGCAGATATGAAACATTTGAGATTCGGAATTATCGTGATTATTTGGGTTACATCTTCGTGGGTAACATCTTCTTGTTTACACACAAATTTGCAACTGTGGAGATGAAAATAGGCCGGAAGTTGATGCGGATGACGAACGAAAATTCTTGCCCATACAGGGTGTTCCAAAACTCGATGTCAATCGTTTAAAGCTAGATTCAGTATAAAATTTCGAGTCGAGATGGACTTTAGGATGTATTTAAGTACTTTTTTTACACTCATGGTCTGAGCGAATCGAACGTCGTCCTCCCTCCTCTAGCTTTTCCCCCTTTTAACGCGTCCCATTGGTCCAACTGCATTAATTAATAACTCGACGGAAGTTTGTCGGATCCAAAAGTGCTTAAGGACTTTTCAGCTTGAAATTTCGTGCCTGATTTAGCAAAAAAATTTCGGTACTCAGTCTTGGGTCACCCTGTATACGTGAATAAACTGCTGTATATCGAAGTGTCCTGTCGGCATCTCAGCAACGAACGCTCAAAATGTTTCAACGGAATGTCCATGTCGGCGGAATACTTCCTGTTTTTCGTAAATGGCGACGATCGTAAAAGTCGAGTCACGTACCGAGATTCACTGGACGATTTTCGACGTAGTCATCCACTTTTCGTCGTTGAAACAACAGTTCGCCAACCATCGTGAGAACATGTACGCAGTTGACGAAATTGACGAGAAAAAAGAGGCGGAGAAAGAGAATTTTTTTTTACAAACACGTGCTGCCATTAAAGTTGGCGACAATTTTTCTATGTATTGATGGAAAATTTCGAAAATATTCGTTTATTCCACTCTGTGCGACATTAATTTTCTTGCGGAAATACTCAATGTTTTCGTTTTTAATTATTACGGCTCTTGCGTTTGCAAGGTTATTAATTTTTTTTTTTCGTAATTGAAATTACATTTTACTCGCACATGGAGCAACGATATTGACAAAGTTTTCATGTCAATTAAGGGGGTACGTTAGTGTGGTAGTTAAAAATTACAACACGTGCGGCGTCGAGTTCTCAAAGTTTATTTTCCGATGGAAAGTACAGTTTAAACAAATTCTTCCTAATATTATAAACGCCAAAGTTGGCTCGTGGTTGGGGAAGTTTGTTGGCTTTTCACTATTAAATCATTGAACTTTTGCACTTCATCAGAAGACATAGGTTTCCTGATGAGAATCCTTTTTTTTATCGATTTCTTTTGGTTAGGATTTTTTGAAAATTACCGTGTTGGTTAATTTTTTCTTTTTAAATAACAACCCATTTTTCAGTTTTCAATGACTAAAGGGGATATTTACTTTTGAGTACGTTTTGTGGTGACGATAAAAATTGATTCGAAAAGAAAAAAGGTCAAGGGTAACAGCGATACTTTGACATTATTGCTTCTCGATTCAATTTCAATTTTTTATTTTTACATTGCCCTTGATTAGCGTCAATGACGAGTGAAAAAGTCACCGAAATATATACGCAAGATTGACTCTGTTTGGGAAATCAATTTGATAAAATTTGTGAGGTCAATAAAAATTTCAAAAGAATGTACGTCATTCACCTTCCTCATTTTTATTACAATACATCGACATCGTTTTTTCTCGTGCGCACAGCACGTGTCGTTCATTTTTTTCTTTATTTCTCTCATTTTTTTGAGTAAATAGTTTTTTTCCTCTACTCTTTTCTTAGCCATATTTTTTCTCATCAAATCATTTACGGAATTTCCACTGGTGTACATTTTTCATGGCCGGAACACACACGTTTTTAAAACGTAAAAAACACGTAGCAGCGAATGAAGAGCGAAGGCTCTGCGATGGAATAAACAATTGGTGAATGACGTCACACAAATTTTACGGTACGTAGAATTAACGTAAAATTTTATCGATGGTGAACTGACTTTCAAAAAGCGAAGAAAGAGACTCTGAAATTACAGGCGGTCACCTTGCGAAGAAAATCGCAAGGATTTGACGAAAAAGGAAAGTCCGAGAATGATGTTTTTCGTCGTTCGTCGATAATTCATTTCAGTGAATTTTTCAATGTTTTCTTTTCGTTGATGTTTCCATCCGCAAATTCTCTCTGGAAAATGACAGAAAAAAGTCGAACGATTCAAGCGGGCATCGAAATACATGGAAATATTGCTTAATAAAATCAACAAATCTCCTTTAATAAATAGTCATAATCTCCGAAGAAAATACATCTATCGAGAAACGTACTTTGAGAGGAAATGGTATGAGCTCACTGTAAACGCATACGCGACTTTTTATCATGATTTATTCATCTTTCGGAGTCCTCCTCGCTCGCTCTTTCTCTCTCTTTCTCTCGTCTCATGCGAGGATTTCGATAACCGGAACTTTGAGGATTATGCAAATTCGTGCATGAAAAAGAGAAGCGTATAGCGAAGCGCAGCTTCCGCGTGTCTGCCTCGGAGAGAAGGAATATATTGCTTCTGGTGATAAGAGAAGGCGTAACAAAAGGTAAAGGGAATAAGGAACGAAGAGAAACGATACCGAACAAGGTACGCTGTATGGAATATGGAAGTTTGAAAGAAAATCTCAATAGCGCATAAAGGTTTCATGTTATACGGGTCATTCTGTGTTGAGACGAAAAAAGCCTTTTTCGATCGAATAATTCAATATTAAGGGGGGTAAAAATGAGCATTGTTTCAAAAAGCTAATTTTAGCTAATTCAGGTAATTTTAATTTAGGAAAAATTGGCAATTCATCGTTCAATTTGATGACACCATAAATTCTATCGAGATTGAATATTATTCATTTTTAAATTAAATACGCCATTTAATTATCAAATTGTATCGATTTTAGTACTCGCGAGAGCTGTTTCCAGACGGAACGAAATGGCGAAAGTTTTGCATCGGATCTTGGCGAAAAAAAAATCCGCAAATCATCGTACGTTCAATCGGATTAGGATTTTTTTCTCAAAAAATATTAACAGCAAATGAAAACACTCGTCGTGTTCGGCATTAAGGCGTCCTCATTTTTCACGCTTCGAAGGCAAAAAGGCGACACAGTACGATTCGGAAGCGCAGGAAACGAAAGTGTCGATATCGAATATATCCTTTATTTCGAGGCAATAAATTCAATGGTTTTTCTCAATATTTCGTTCTCTTCGGTGCTTATATATGCGTAGAAAAGTATGAAAGATATGTTCACGGAACGTTGCGGAAAAATATGACAAAAAAGTGTGGAAACCCCGGAAACTGTGGAGAGGAGGAAAAAGAGGAATAAGATATAGAAAACAGGAGAGATTTTTATTTTTGTCACGCTTTACTGTGAGGCGTTCAACATGGCAAACAAGAGCGTACCATAAAACATGTACAAACCTATGTATGTATATATATTTTAGGATGTCCGTTCTTCCCCAAGCTGACTTTTTCCACTTGGGTATGCGCCAAATCATTAGCTCACAGCCTAAAAACAATATTGTAATTTTTTTCAAAGTTTGCAAGTGCCGCTGCCTAAATGACGACACTCGTTACTTTTTTTCTCGCTCGTGATATTCGTTAAATTTGAAAAAATGGCCGATTCTCCTTCAAGTATGATCCTTTAGGATGGACAAATTTTGATATTGCGGACAAACATTTTTTCGTAGATTTGCGTGTGTGTCTGTGTGTAGAGGGACGCTCGGAATAGGATTTTCGCTGGTTTGTCGGATGCTGGAACGAATTCTCAGTGGAAGATGAAAGAATGCGGAGGATGATGCGGGATGAAAGGGAGGCTGAGAGGTTGAGAATATAAACTTGCGCGGAGGGAGAAAGAGAGAGAGAGAGAGAGAGAAAGGGAGAGCGAGAAGAAGAGGCCGCTGCCTCTTTGGTGCTGAAAGATAGCGCGAGGCTAGCGTCGTCGAACCATTTGTCATCCGATCTTCCACGAGGATGATCTTACTCGAATGGTAAAAGCTCATCGTCTGGAAGCGATCGTGCACGACGAAAGGGCACTGCTGCAAAAGCGGACCTGCGCTTACGTCATATTCGCTACTATAATTTAACGCTACACTATATACGAACCACAATTCACCGACATACTCGGGCGAATCTCGACCGTCGTGCCTCTCGTGCACAGACTTCCGATGAGAGAGAACCGCAAAGACGCTCGCGGAATGACAACGAAAATCGCGGTAAACTCATAAGAGGGAGGTGACAAAATGCTCAGGGGATGATGATTTTGTGAAAAAGAACGTTTTCTCAAACACCTTAAGGGGGATTTCGGAGCTGCAATCTGGGCGATGTATCGAAATGAAACGAACGAATTTTCAAGTACACTCAGCGATTAATTGTTTGCAAAAAAATAAAGATATTTGAAAATCTTCAGAAAACGCTTTCCTCGTCAGACCGGCGGGTTCGTTTTTCTTTATTGCGCTCGAATTTTTTAGCAAGTTTCTTCGGTATTTGGACTGTTGGTTTGGATTGCTTATTTTCAAAAAAATAAAACAAAAATTATACGAAATACAAAATTTATTCCAGGTGTTCGTATATAAAGGATGTTTTTTTACTCGTGAGGAATTTTCATAGCCAATTTACCCTCATACAGGTTTGAACAAAATTTGGGAGAATAGAATTTCAAAACCCCGAAGTAATTCCTGAAAAAACGAAGAAATTTATGGACAAAGAAAAGGCCTTTTTTTGAATATTTTTCGAAATTTCTCGCGACAAATTCTCATAGAATTTTCAATTTTTTCACTGTCGCAATTGTATTATTAATCTGTTAGTGGAAGAGACATTGAACCTCTCGTTCGCTTGACTCTGTTTTAGATTTTTTTAGCATCACCAAGTACGTGAAATTCTCATTTTAGTTGGGCGATATTTTAATTGAGCAAGTTAGATTTAGAAAAGAAAAAAGGAAAAGTCATCCTGGCGAAATCTCTCGCGACGAACGCCTCAAAGTCATCGGTTGTCGTTGATTTTTCATCGGAAATTGCAAAATGCTGCAGTTGACGAGTAATTTCCGGCCGAAAAATACAAATTGATTTTTCTCAACGAAAAATCACCGACGAACATTTCCTCTTGATATTGACGAAGTTTTTTTCGTAAAAAATACATGGGAATTTCATGAATTTTTTTATACCACATTTTCCATTTATTTTTCATTAAAAGACAGACAATGAAACATCGTGGATCAACTTGTACGCGTTTATTTGTGTGAATATCGAACGTGGCAATGTATGTATTTCGTGAAAACAAAAGTTAACAAATACATGTTCGTTTCAACGGGAGAAATATTCGTTCGTGCAATTGACGAAAGAGCGCGTGAAATCAATGTAAGAAATATGCGACGTCGAATCGTCGATTCGACCGTTTTTTTTTGAATCCTCGAAATACGGTCCCAACAATAAAAATCGGATCATACTGCAAAACTGTAACGGACAATTTGATCGTTTATTTGATATTTCGAGTGAAAATATCGCAATAGACCGTGAATGGTGGAACAGGCTGGCTGGAATTTTCACGACGTTCCAAAACAATAATTATTCACAAGAATCTATCGACAAGCGATAAATACGGTGTGGAATCGAAAAAAGAAAGGTTGAAATAAATTTTCATTTTTTTTCTTGAGAAATACGAAAAATCATCTGCTTTTTTCATATTTTTTGCAATAGCTCGACGAACAATGAGATGGAATGTTGAAATTTGGCTTTATGAAATTTATTTCGTACGCGACCAGTATATCTATTTTCCATTATTCTTCAGCGTTTTTTATAGATCACAGGCGCAAATGCTCTCATCATGTTTTTGTGTAAAAACTGTATTCTCTACTACGTGCTTTTTGAAATTTATTTTGTACGCGACAAGTGTATCTACGCTCCATTATTCTTCAGCGTTATTTGTAGATCACATGCGCAATGCTCTTATCATGTTTTTGTGTAAAAACTTTTTTCCTCACGAGAAATCGACTATTTGATCAGCTTCACTCATCAGCATTAGTAGAAATATTATCAAAACGCTACCAGTCGTTGCGTAACGCCGACACGTGCAGAGAACTCGGTGGGTGAAACACACAGCGAATGAAAAGTAAATAAGCTTCCACAAAGATCCATATTCTTTTCGTGCGACTAGATAGATACAGAATTTCTTAAAATATGTTTCATAGAATACTTGAAAATCGTCAAATATATTGTCGGAATTTATCGATCACGTAGATCTCATTATTGTTCCCGAAATCGATTGTTGGAAAAGGACCGAAAAAAACGATAAAAAAAAACAATTCGCCACTCGGATATCATCCGTTACGCCCAACGATTCTCGAGCGTCAGCAAAAAAAACTCTACGGACTTTTCCTGTTTCATCGTCACTTTTACTGGCGCACGATCGTCCATAAGTTGCGTCATCATTTCGCTTCTTTACACTTCCGTTTCCATCTTTTTTCTTTCAACTTTTTTTTCGGCACACTCGGTTGGCATACAGAGAGTTACGCCTGCGCTCGAAAAGATGCGACGGCGGAATAAAGAGAAAACGTTGGAAAATGACATTGGTCTTCAGAGTGTCAAAAATATGTCCTGCGAAATTGAAAAAAGCTTTTCATTGCGGCTCATCATTTGGTAGTTTGGTTAGATTGTTTAGATTGGTATTTTTAATAGAATCAGCTGTAATTTGAAAATAAAGGTAGGAAAAGACGAGAAAAATTACGGATGCTGGGTGGTCCATTCCGAGTAAAACTTATCACTGAGTTTTGGTCCTACGAAAAAAATACTCGAGTGCAATTCGACGTCTCGGGGAAATCCACACGGAGTCTTGGATTCAAATTGATATCATCTCGTTTTTTGGACACCCCGAATAAGCGAGTGCTTGTTATTTTTCACTTATGCATGCATCAGACAACCATCTGATATACCTTTGTATCTTTATATCCCGTACAGGGGAGAGTCTCACGAGTTCAACCGAGCGGTATATATTCGATCTTTAACGGATCATTGAAAACGAAATTACAGGAGCGAGTTGCCCGTAAGTCGTATCTCTGGTCGCGAATAAATCCGGGACAGAAGAAATTTATCGCGTCGATAGCGAGTTCGCGAAGCTTTTCCTCTCTTTCTCCTTCTCTTTCGTACTTTGCGTAAAGTTAGGTGCGACGAAGAATCGAATATACCGCGTTATTCCGATATTCGCACACGCATGCACGAGAAACGTTCATTTCTTTTCGCTCATTTAAAAAGACTCATTATGATATAAAAGCGGGCAAGAGGGGGGGGGGGGGGGCAATTTTTTTAGCCGTGTTACGTGGCAGGAGTAATTTTCCATTTTTCAAGAAAATGAAGAAATGGAAAGAAAGTGGCTTAACGGTAAAATGTTCGCTACATTCGTCGTTTTTCACAGCATCGTCCACTTTGCGAATGATGAATTAAAACGAGCGAATTTGATTATGGAAGAGCGATGGAGAGGAATCATTTTCAGATTTCGACGCTCTCGACCTTGGTGTTTTCGAGCGTTGCACACCTCGAATGTCAAGATGAAACGCCAAAATGCACGTTTTTGGGGGTTGACAAAATTCCATCTCACGAACGAAGAAAACGTGCTTTATGAAATTTATTTTGTACGCGACCAGTATATCTATTTTCCATTATTCTTCAGCGTTTTTGATAGATCACCGGCGCAAATGCTCTTATCATGTTTTTGTGTAAAAACTATGTTCTCTACTACGTGCTTTTTGAAATTTATTTCGTACGCGACAAGTATATCTACGCTCCATTATTCTTCAGGGTTATTTATAGATCGCATACGCAATGCTCTTATCATGTTTTTGTGGAAAAACTTTTTTTCTCACGAGAAATCGACTATTTGATCAGCTTCACTCATCAGCATTAATAGAAATATTATCAAAACGCTACTTGTCGTTGCGTAACGTCGACACGTGCAGAGAACTCGGTGGGTGAAACACACAGCGAATGAAAAGTAAATAAGCTTCCACAAAGACCCATATTCTTTTCGTGCGACTAGATAGATACAGAATTTCTTAAAATATGTTTCATAGAATACTTGAAAATCGTCAAATATATTGTCGGAATTTATCGATCACGTAGACACACAAAATGACCTAATGCGCAAATGAATACTTTTGTCGTATAATTTCTTTATCTCATTGCCACATGTGTCGAGAATACATTTTCGAATCGAACATTGAAAAATATAAAGGTATAAATAGTCAACCCTGGCCTATAACCACGCAGTTGAAAGCTATCGTTTCGTCTTCAGCGACACTTGGCTCATTTTCCGTCTTTGGCATTTCGTGGAGATATTGAAATAAAGTGAACTAAGTGAAGTGAAATAAAGTGTGAAACGGCAGTCTCAGCCGAAAATATATAGTTAAAAACAATTCTCATACTGACCGTAGTTATGACGAGGTATCATTCTGCCGTTGTCATTTATTTCATCGTTTTCGGTATTGTGGTAGTTTATTCAGCACAGCAGGAAGTCACGCGAACCAACCGAGAAATCCGAGGAAACCGCGTTTCAGTACAGCAGGTAAATGCTAAAGAAATTCAGATCCAAATATTGTTTGTGATAAAAGGATAACTCTTGATCATGCTCAATGCTAATGTATATATTGATTCTGACCTATTATCAGGACGCGGAAAGACCATCGACGCGACGCGTGCTAAGACAAGTTAAGACCTCTAACGAGCCATTTCGAGAATCCTCACCAACGGGTGATACCGATGCTTCGAGGGTGGAACTTACGGGGAAGGCAGAGGGGGAAACATCGGAGAGTCTCCTCGCCATTGTAAAGGAAGAGGTGGATCAGACATCGGACAATCAATGGGACGAAGCGATGCCGTTTTTAGTCGAAGAGTTCCCAAGGCCGGTGAAAGAAGAAAACCCCACCAAGGAGGGTGTTGTCTTCATCGTGGCTGAAGAGTCGACAGAGGCATTGATAAATCGACAATATCAACAGATGTCGTATTTGATCACGGGGATCCAAAGAGCGATAAAAGAAGAAGATACAACGATGGAAAGTGTTGTGTTTATTGTAGAAGAAAAAATGCCAAAGCGCCGAAAAAAGTTAGAATCGGACAACCCAGAAAAAATAGCGGAGAGACGGGCGAAGACGAGAGAAAGGAATGAGCGCTACAGAGAGCGCCAAAGACAGTTAGAATCGGAGAACCCGGAAAAAGCAGTGAAGAGACTTGCGAAGCAGAGCGAATATTTCAGGCACTATAGAGAGCGCCAAAGAAAGTTAGAATCGGAGAACCCGGAAAAAATAGCGGAGAGACAGGCGAAGACGAGAGAAAGGAATGAGCGCTACAGAGAGCGCCAAAGACAGTTAGAATCGGAGAACCCGGAAAAAGCAGTGAAGAGACTTGCGAAGCACAACGAATATTTCAGGTACTACAGAGAGCGCCAAAGAAAGTTAGAATCGGAGAACTCGGAAAAAATAGCGGCGAGACGGGCGAAGACGAGAGAAAGGAATGAGCGCCAAAAAAAGTTAGAATCGGAGAACCCGGAAAAAGCAGTGGAGAGCCTGGCGAAGAGGAGAGAAGCGCATAAGCGCAGGAGAGAGCGGCGAAAAAAGTTAGAATCGGAGAACCCGGAAAAAATAGCGGAGAGACGGGCGAAGACGAGAGAAAGGAATGAGCGCTACAGAGAGCGCCAAAGACAGTTAGAATCGGAGAACCCGGAAAAAGCAGTGAAGAGACTTGCGAAGCAGAACGAATATTTCAGGTACTACAGAGAGCGCCAAAGAAAGTTAGAATCGGAGAACCCGGAAAAAATAGCGGAGAGACGGGCGAAGACGAGAGAAAGGAATGAGCGCCAAAGACAGTTAGAATCGGAGAACCCGGAAAAAGCAGTAAAGAGACTTGCGAAGCAGAACGAATATTTCAGGTACTACAGAGAGCGCCAAAGAAAGTTGGAATCGGACAACCCGGAAAAAATAGCGGAGAGACGGGCGAAAAAATGAGAATATCATGAGCTCAACCATGAACGCCAAAAAGTCCCAGGAGAAGAAAATCTGGAATCATTGAAACGCTGCAGAGAGTAACAGAAGATAAAACAAGGCTAAACGAAATAAGCGGCAGAGGCACAACGGGAGCGATGTCGTTGTTGATAAGCATATTGAAACAACGTTTACTAATTAAAATATGCACGAGATTTATAGAATGGCAGAGGGGTCGTAGAAATGTCGTAGCGGGATTGGACTATACTTGCTGCACGATCGCTCGTAGTTTAATATTAATAAGTACAATGTCAATTTACGATATCGTAAAGTTCACAAGTAATTGTAATTATTTTGGCCTTGTAAATCATTTTCCCTCAATTTTTCATAGAATTATCAAAGAAAAAAAAGTAAACGAGTGAAAAAGCAGAAAAATCGCACGCACGTTACAGTCAGCTTGACCCTATTTTTTCTGACTCGCGCGTGCACATTTCCGTCATGGTTACCTTTTCCTTCGTCCTTTCCTTTTCTTTTTTGTCTCCGCAGTCACGTTCAATTTTTATGCAAGTAACTTGCGATACGAAATAAATAACGAACTAATTGTGTACAAACTTTTTCAGCCGAGTTAATAAAACTGCATTATTGCCTCAAATATATTCGTGTCTTTATTTTTCCACAACGAGTTCTCTTCGGCATCGATCTTTCATTTTTCCATTTTCTTGCGAATATCTTTTCCGAAATATTTTCGTTTCTTTTCCACATTGCACAGAGGGAATTTCGTTCCGAGTTATGCAACTTGGAGATTTTGCTTGAACGTACTCGGGAAGATTCGCATTGTGCTGCAGTTTTTGTACTGTACCTTCGGGTTTGGAATTTCGAATCATTCTTAAGGGGCTAGTACACCGGATCTTGAGTCAATGATTATTATTATCGATGGAACCGCGAAAAATGCAATATTCTCACATTAAGTACATGTTTTATTGGACGCAAGAATATTAAATACAGAGTCGCGAGTAAGACAAGAGGCACACGAGTCACGATAATTGTGTCGAAGTGATTGCGAGCCAGACACACGTTCGAAATTTACATACCTCTTCTCCTTCATCATTTTTGGATCCATTCAATTATAACGATGTAAACAAAAACGAAATATTTTCATAACAAAAAAAACATTGTGCGGATATTTATTTGCATCAACTGGGGAATGATATCATTTTTCATAATCGTAAGTCTATACAAAATTTATTTTTTGTAAATTTCATTCAATCTGAAATCTTAACATACATGGCAGTATTATGAACACAATATTTTTCGTTAAAGAAATATGAGAATATTTAAACGCCACGTAATCGGTAATATGTTTCCGAATCCAAAGATTATTCCCTTAGTTCTCGCAAATTGTCTACTTGCAATCAAAATGTGATGTCTCTTTGATTTTCGATTGAATTAAATAACGATTAAGTAATTCAGCTCAGAATATGATCGAGAATTCCACAGCTTCTGGGTTGGACACTTTATGTGCATCGTCTTGTATATAATATTTATTAGAATACGCACACGTATATGTATATGCTCATAGTTTTGACATGTACTTCCAACCCCTCCTCAACGTCCCCCAGCATACTCTCGTGGACTTTCCTACCCCAACGAAAAGTCGAACCTTGATAAAAATTGTGACAATAAAATCCTTCTATTGAATCAAAACGACGAATCTCCCAAGCTTCTCTATAAGTCTGAAATATTTTGGCTTTTTCTCGAAACTATAAACGTTTCAAATTTCATGAAAATCTATTTAAGAACAAAAATTGAGAGACACATAGTATATCTGAGAGTTGTGCTGCGTAGAGAACGAGGGAAACCGAATTATATAATATATACCCGCGAGCAAGAGTAAACGTGTGATACTCTATGTACGCTCCAGGGGTAGGCGCTGTATTCCAGAGATATACATAATTGCCAGAGTGAAGAGCAAGACGGAGATAGTATGAAAAAAGGAGAGGATACTGGACCTGCGTTACTCCTCCACGACTTGGAGAAGCGATCTTCTGGGTAGGATACATGAACACAGTATTGAGGGCTAATGGGGTTCAAAGGACAAAGAGGGTCACGAATTTCTGACTCGCAGTTTCCGTCCTTTTTTGAATATTTTTAGCGCATGTTTTATGGCAAAAAAAAACAATAATTATGAAGAATACGTCGAATTAATCGATGTGAGAAGCTAGTTTTGCGATGCTGACTCTCCTCTCGGTCAAGCAAGATACTCGATGCAACAGCATCAAAAGCTGCCGCGGAACTTTGTGTCCGTGTCTTCAGTTCTTTCGAAATTACGTACTCAATTGGGCTAATTGGAATGTTAAATTTTGCGTCATTTTAAACTCAAGAGGAATCCCGAAGTGATTTGCTTTATTAAGTAGCACGAGGAAGCAGCCAAAAAGAGAGAAAGAGGAGGGAAAAATTCGAGCGAAGAACGCACAACGTGAATGGGAGGAAAATCAGCGTGTACCATTAACGATAATGGGCATCAGCGGCTCGTATTTCCCCTGGACGATAAAATTCTGTACATCCACGTTTGAACTCGTAACGAGGTTGGGCCAATCCGAGCGAATCTCGGCTCTGCGCTCTTTTTCATCGACGACACGATCGTTTGAGTATCGCCGCAATATGTTTGCTCTGCCTCGATGGTCGCGGCGCGATGGAGACAGAGCGTGTGGAAAATAAAATAACGAGAGACCATTTTTCAAAAAAAAGTCACGGAGTGTTACTTAAATGAGAAAGTTCATTTGAGGCAAAGAGCGAAGAAAGAGGAATCTTTGCTGCTGATAAATCGATATACCACAAGGACGCGCGCTTGAGGTTACATCCCAATAAAACCGAAACGTCAATTTCGGGTTTATACCGACGACAGAAGGACCTGACGAATCCTCGTACGGAAAGTACGAAACCGGTTAATTTCGAAATAATTAATAATCAAATTAAATAATTTACATTGTTTTCGGTATTTTTCTGATTTGTTTCTTCAGCAATTCTGAAAAAAAACAACGTTGAAATCATTTCGTATAGGAATAGAGATTGAAACGCGAACGAAAATTCCCCTAAATGGTTCTTTTTCTTTTTCTTCGAATACTCGCACGTTTCTTTCGACAATGATTTCATTTCTCTTTAACATCGTTATCGTTAAAAACGACTGTGCGTCGTTCGGAAAAAAGGGAAATAAAAAGATGCCCGCCAGAGATGGTAAATATGGAAGAGCCGGAAGCTGCGGTCTCTCTCGGCGTCCATTTGCCAGCGATCTTTCACCGCCGATTTTCAGCGATATATTTCTCGCTGAATATACGCCTATTGGCCTGTAAATACGAAATTCAGGTATTTATGGGCTTTCAGGTGAATTACGATGCAGGATTATCCGTGAGAGTGCATTTGAGGAGCGAAGCTTTTGCTCATGAAAAGCAGGGAAGGGAAGATTTCATTGGCCACGCGTTCACAGAGGCTTCGTATTCTCCTCGTCTGGAAGTTAATTTCGTAGTGACTTGCACGAGCCAAGGTATGGCAGTGGTTTAACCCGCGATGGAATGAGAATGGGAATGGACTCGTGGCCAAGAAAGGGAATGATATGGAGCGAAGCCAATGGGCGAACGATCGCCAGTTGTGCGCACGATTTTATATTTTATATTATAATTTATATTTGAAAATGATTCGAATATAATACAATTTGGGGACGATAATTCGAGCTTTACGAATCATTCGTGTCAATACGATTATTATTATTAATCTTCCATTCGAAATTTAGAATAATCGTGAATTCAAAAAACTGACGAGTATTCGAGACATTTGCATTTTATCGTTCGTCGGTCACGGTTACGTTTCGAGTCGGAGAATACGCAGTGAAACGACTTTTTTTTTTAGCAATAGCCAGCCAGAAGCAGCACCATGAACTTTTCGCGTCTTTAATTCGCGAATAAATTTTTATGAAAAAAAGAGGGTTGAACGTAAGTGCATAGACGGTATCGCGAGGTAATATAACTTTGCGGAAAAAAGTCGAGAGGCACGCGGGAGTTTCCTAAATTCGTTACGAAAATTCGCGTCGATGGTAGCGACCCCTGGGGGAATTTTTTTCTTATTAAACGTTCTTCGTAGGCTTTTCATTCTCGAGTCGCTCTCTTGCTGCCCCCCGCCCCCATCAACGCCTTTCGCTCCTTTTTTTCTCGGCACAGCGTATACGATCATTTAGCTTTTGAATTAAACTTTGAGAGGAGAAAAAGCACCTTAAAAAATGAAGGATAACACGAGGCTAACAAAGAGGCTGCGATTTTCAGGTCGAGACTCGCCGTGAGAGTTCACGAAGGACGAGCATATTTTACATCGTCCTCGAGATCACTCGATTTTTTCATTTGCTGGCGCCGAAACATCGCTTTCTCTTTTTTTTCCTTCGAAATTCATGAGATTTTTTTTTTTCATTCCCTCGAGGAAAACTCCATCGGGTTATCCAGTTTGCGTTCCGCGTCGTTCGCACCCAGACTTTTTCATTCGCGACCATTGCTCTCGGCTGCACAGTAGTTTATGAATAACAAAAATTATATCTCAAAGTTACGAGCGATTTAAAAAAAAAAACCGATGAAATTCGAACATCATTCGAGAAACCTTATTGTCTTTTCATGTTAAATTCAGTCATTCGTTCGGAGTTTGAATATGCACTAGAATTTTTGTCGAAATACTTTCTCTTTGTTTCGAATATTTTTTTCCAATTTTCAAGGAATACTCAAAAGTAGGAAAAATCGTAAATTATTCGTCATGACGTCGTCTCATTTGATCTTTCTTTCACAGGTGCCAATTTTTTTTTCTCAAACCAAATTGCTGCAATGTGTATAATTTTCGAATTTTAATAAACGTGGCTTTTTCGATTTTGCGAAAAATTGCATGCTCGTGTCTATACGCGAGGAGGAAAACCCAAACATGAGCCACGACACTTTGTTCGACTTTTAAATGCACGTACTGGCATCGTATGGCGATGAGGGAAATTCTTAAGGGGTAAAAAGATCATAGGAAGTGCTGCCGCATTAAGGGGTGGCTTGCGGTTCAGCTGCTAGAGAGGGTGGAAATTACAAAAAATAAAAGGGATTTTTACTCTTTGGCGCAACCTTAAGGGGTTACGCTCACGCTGGCTTTCGCCGGAAACGTCCGTCAGCGTATTTCAAACGGATGGAACAAAATTTTCATAATTTTTTGTATCGAGCTCTTTTACGCTGGATAATTGTCTTTTTGTGGTGGGAAACATGACATTGTCTTTTCAGCGAATTTCATCGTCTCGTAATGAAAAAAAAGAAAAAAAAACATGGTAAACCTTTTGAGACTTTGCAGAAAAATCAGAGAACCCCAGAAAAATCATGAAAAAATTCGAGTGTATTTGGAAAAAGAAAAAAGGAATCAAGTAACGTGGAGGAAGAATAAGTTCTCCGAAAATTCTCAGTTTTGTTTTTCCGTCGATTCGTTAATACCATCGTTGTCGGTCGAAACGACCATATCACTCGATTGATTTTTCGAAAACGTTAACAGCACTGTCGAATATTTGAAAAAATGTTATACGTTTTTTTTCATCACGTTTTTTTATAATTCCTTCATAATGAAGAAAAAACAAATTTCCAAACACCGGTGAAATGCCAAAAAAAGTCGAGCGTCTTGAGAAAAAAATAAAAAATCGATGAGAGAGAAATAAGTTTTTTCACTTTTGTCTCTTTTTTTTCAACAATCCGTCAATAATTTTTTTCATATTGTTATTAATCAAAATTATTCTCCTCAGCGTCGCACTTTCATCCGATTTTTTTCAAGATTATTACAGTACTTGGATGGATAATTGTCATTTTTCAAATAATTCATTCGAAATTAAGATAAAGACTCGTATCATTTATTCTGACGTAAAACAGCTGGTGAAAAATCGATGTTTTTCAATAACGTGGCACGCGAATAATATGTCCCGCGTCAAACAAGTTTGCCTCGTAGATTTCCTCTCGGTATGCTCCACTCCGAGAATACGAAATTTTCAACGTGAAAACATCGCAGCTGATATCCTAGTTGAGAGAAAAGCAAACGAATCGAAAGATCGATGTTGGTTTTTACCTCGTGAATGATTTATCGCAGCTGATGGAACGTCATGGCTTTTCCGTCCCTTTTTGTCGTTGCTATTTATCGTCGCTTTATTTTCAAATCCAGTTAGTGCGATTGGAAGCTCCTCGCGTTGTATTTCTCCGCGACGTCGAGAGTCGCGATACTCGAGTAATGAATACGAAGTTTCCGCTGCAACTACCTTCCACTGACGATTTATCGCCGAGGCTCCTTATTTCGCGCGGATTTCGAATTTGTTTTTTCTTTTCTTCCGGTTTTTTTTCTTGTCAAACTTGGCTGATGAAAATGTTGAAAAAAAAGCTTTCAGCAAAACTAGACAGGGGCTGACGTTTCGTCGTGAATTCCGAATAATTTATGCAGGGGAAAAATAAGATCAATAATCATCGGAAATTTCGCGAATTACGAGAAGAATACACTCGAGAATATCTAGCATATTTTGTCATAAAAACTTGTATACAATTAATGTTCGTTGAATGTACGAGAATTTTTCATGAATTACGTGAATAAATATTGATTTTTCTTTTTCATTTTTTCAGTTTTTCCAAATATCAAAATAAGAGAGGAAATAACGGGGGCGGTACTGCGAAATTCATGGAGAATTTTCAGAATATAAGCGTATTGTGTAAATTTCTCAAAGAAACTCAAACGAGCCGAACATTTTTGACAAAAGAATGTTCCAGTGTGAAAATTCAAGTTTGGCGATAAAAAACGAGGGAGGAAATTTGAGAACAGCTATTTTTCGAGTGTACGGTTCAAGTCCGACATTTCGAGAAAATAAATTAAACAGCCCTTCGAAGGAAAAATCTGTCTCGTGAGTGGGGCTTGAAAAACAATTTCGAAAAAACTCGCAAAAATTTCTTTCAACGATAAAAATTCGTAAAACGACCGAATAAGTTTCAAAAGTGTCTGATTCGACGATAATTCGAGCTTACGATTTATTCGTATCGATGTAATATTGAAATATGCGTTTTGTGAATTTTTCGAATTATTCGATCTATCACGACAATTTTTGAGCTCGAATCATTCATCGAACATCAATGTTTGCTCCAAAGTACATGGTTCTGTTTAATTGAAAATGATAAAAAATTGCCATTGAAAGCTTACATTTCGGGATGAAATCAACGTTGGGGTAGTTTTCGACTGGAAAACAGGCTGCTGCACATGACTGTAAATTACACTTCGTATTTAATACCATAATCGTTTCACAGGATAATGAATATAACGAAAAAGTAATCGAATTGAGAGCAACCTTTTCAGAACCATTATTCTCACAAACGTTTCAGTCGATTAGTTGTTTAATAATAAACGAGGAATGAATGATCGGAGGATTACATTAATACGTCAAACGTTTTGTTTTTTTTTCGCGACTCAGTTCACACTCGAAAGCTGGATGGACCCCTCGTAATTAAATTAAAAAAAAGTTTTTCACAGCTGTTAACTCTAATGGTACTTGCAAAAATAGTGTAGATTTTAATGGTCAATAGAGAAAAAAATGCACAAAAGTACGTACAATTATCATCAACATTTTGACAGTGATAATAATAATAATAAACGAAATAATAATAAATATCGAATGGCTGATGATGAAAACAAAGATCCAAGAAGTTTTTTATCACGAGCCATGCTTCTTTCCCGTCTCTCTTTTTTCTTTATTTCATTTTTTTTTTCGTAAAAATCACACAAGTTGATGATAAATCCATCGGAAGAACGAAAAAATATGAAAAGCAAATTCGAGCCGCCATTATTCTTATATGGCGTTACGAAATTTTCGCATTTTTTCAATTTTTATTTATCGAAGGTATAAATGAAGGAAAAATGTCATCATCGCCTCCTTGGGACATTAATTATCCTTTAACGATAAAAGCGGAACGTATGCGCACGTGAGGAACGCAAGATTGATGGTTTTGACAGAAGCCAAGAATTTTTTTTCCATCGTGAGCTTTATTTTTTGCCTCTCTCGCTCGCTCTTCGCTTTTTCGCGAATGTGGATCCGCTGGACGCTGAGAATGACGCAACACATGTTGTTTTTTCGTAATTTTTTTTCTTCACGAGTGATTCGAGGATTTACGCAACTCGGCGACGGAGGGTGAGCTGGAATGACGGACGAGAATGAAGGGATGCAGGTTGATGCGAATAAAAACGACGATGGAGAAGATGGCGGACGAGTAGAAGGGTAGAAAAAAATAAAACGGAGGGTCAAGGGGCCTTGAGATTCGCGAGCTCGATCAGCCAGGAAGTATTTTTTCCGGAAGCATCCACGGACGGTTAAGACGGTCCATTTTTCAAAAGCTCCATGAATTTTCCATGGAAAAAATGTAATTCCCAGTGTAGCCAATTACAGAGTTTTTTTTTCAAGCTCCATATTTTGTTTATATTAATATTCCTTCATATTTGTCATCGAGACATTCGACATTCTTTCAAAGATGAAAATTTTTTTAAATGAAAGATCAACGATCGAATTACACACTGTACATTTGAGCACATTTTTCACGCGCATTTTCATTCGCGTTGAAATATTCTTCGGCCTTCCTTCGACGCTCAACTCCGATGAGATGAAAAAAAAAAGATGGCAATCCCATGCGGAGGGAGTCGAGAGTAACAGCTACTTTGGTAATTTATTAATATATTAATAATAAGAATAAGCTTTTTAGAAGAAAAGAGTGCGGTAAAGGCGAGTGCGTGTTTCTCGGCCTGGCAGCTCAGCTTTCGTGGAGCAAAGTGGCTCGTTTTCCTTCCTCGGCAAAGATTAAACCACCCCCAAAGTTATTTGTTCCGCACGCCTCTTTGCCTTTGCTAATCCAACGTTCTTTGAGGCTGAATCGCAGCAGTTTTAAAGTGTGCTTGTATACCAACTGTGAAAACCGAGGAGGAGGAGGAGAGAGAGAGAGAGAGAGAGAGAGAGAGAGAGAGAGGAAAGGGGAAGGAATCTGGAGATGATAAATCTTCTCGTCTCTGCTCGTCTCCCTCCTCGTTATTGCACTCGGGATCTGGTACGAGTTTCGATAGGCAATTTTCCGCAGCTTCCCACTTGACATCGATGAATGAAACGCGCAGCTCATTAGCACTTAGCGTGAAAATACGTTTTTCATATTCTTTCGAATGTAAATATCGTTTATAACACTGTATAATAAAGCCTGATAATAAACGAATCGAGATATTTCACCGAGTCCTCTCGAGTCGCTTCCCAACCGCGTTATTCCCTCCATCTTCCGGGATAAATCGCTGTTTTTTTCCATCGCTGAAAGGGAATATTCGTACCTCGGAGGGTAGGAAAAAAAGTAAGAATACAGCCTTTCTTTGGCCTGCAAAAAATGAGAAAAGCGGAACGAAAAAATTCGCACGTGACATCATGATGGACCACGCGAGATCATCGATGAAAAACGTCCTCTCCGATCTTCCATCTACGATGGAAGTAGAGTTTTATTTCTCTTTTTTTTCATCCAGCACTCTCCAAGCTCGAAATGCCGCACGAAACACGTAATCGAAGGACAAACCACCCCCGAGGGTGCGGGGAACGTCATTATTAATTTTTCGTTTTTCTCTTATGGGATCGTCGCACACTTTATCGTCAGCATGGCGAGATCGAATTTGAATGGACCTTTCACCGGAGCAGAAGCGGAAAAAAACAGTTATCACGATGAAATTACGTAACATGACCGGAAGTCGTACGTTTTTGACGTTTTCAATTTTACCACGATTTCCCCTGCGATTTAAATTAACTTCGCTGTTTTTCGTGAGTCTAGACTGACGTCTCGAGTGTTTCCAAGCCATCAACGACGCGTCTCCGTTGTTTTCAGAATAAACTCGAATTAATTTTTCAACGCGATCACTTTTTCGCTGCAAAACCCATTGTTTCCTGACAAACATCGTATTTTTCTTTATCAAAGCCCTCGCGGAGTCCCGTCGTTGAAAAAACCACCCCCGAACAGTGCGATTAACGTGACACTGCGGGCCGAACAAAAGGGGGTGGCCGCCGGGGAATCGTCATCCCCTCTGCGTATAACATATCGTGGCATTTCATCTCCAACGCGTTTACACACACCTTTCATCCTCGAAAGTTATTTACCGTTGAGCTTGGTGGTAATAATATCGATATAACTCGGTAGAAACAAAAAATGTGGAAAAGAGGGAAAAAAAATTGTTCATCTCGGCTACGACTCCCGAGAGATCATCATTTCTTCTTCTCTACCGGAAATAACGCGCTCGGTTCCATTTTTTCTGCTCCTTTCACGCCCTGCTTGAGCGAGAAATTTCCTCCAGCTCCCCTGCGTTTCTCTTGACTCCTTGAGAAGAATCCACCCCTTATATACATACGATATATACTACATAACATATATGTATATAGATCGTTAAATCATAACATTCCATTAATCACCCCGAATCGTTCAATCTCGAACGTGCATCAAGGAGCGTTCGAGCATACATTTAATCTCAAAGGTTTCATATTTTTTACCCTTACCATTTTTTCTTTTTTTTTTTTCATCAAGCCCAAAATTGTTCTGTCTGAACAATTTTTACGATCGGTCGAAAACACGGTCGTCTTGACTCAAATTTCAACAGCTCCAACGATTATGTAGTCTCGTGTAATACACAGGATGTCCCGAAAACTGGATGCCGATAATTTGACGCATTGGGGATGAAATTCAAAAAGTCGAAAAGACTTTAAACGCTTTTTTTTGTGCGAGAAGGAAGACCGCACTTCCGAGTGAGCGAATATTCGACAATTACTCGCTGAATAGATTTTGGTCGTTTAAAAAAATATTGAAATACCATTCGAGTAGGAATTTCCAATGTCAACATTAGAAAACGATTTTTGTGCAATAGTGAATACTTCGTTGAAATACTTTGTTCATAATCTACACATACAAAAGTCTTTGAATGGGTATATGCAAATTAAATTCGGTACAATTAATAATAATTTCTAGTCAAAGAAAAAGGTAAATGAATTTGTTGCTAAAATGTCTCGTTTATTTAATCTTTCATTTATATTCCATTCACGATTTCTCGCGACAAAGGTACAGATCTCCGTTGAATTAACATTTATTTACGGTACATTGAATTTTCATATATTTATGCAGAAACCTGATTATTTAAGGTGATTATCTTGCAGCTCCTTTTATCTGGCAAAAATTGGAGTTTACCTCAACCCAATGTGAAGCTTCTCGAATGTATTTCTCTTCGAATGGCTGATTAAACGTCAAATAAACGTCGCAGCTGGGGGGATATCAAAATTCATATCACATACTAATGGTAACGTCGAATCGTTCCCCTCTGCCAACTCCCACAACGTTCCAATTCCTTTTTTATTGCCCAGCTTAAAACGCAACGTAAATTGCACACGAGGGTTCAAACTACAGAGGGAAATTATTCTAATTTTATACATAAATTTCCATATCAAATAAACAATGACAATGAAAGAAAACCCCTGCGGTCTTGAGTGGAAGCTTACTTTATTACTCATTCGTTCCGTGGAATAATAAAAAATCCTTGCTGCGGCAAAAAAATAATAAAAACAATTCGAATCGATCGTTTATTCGTGTTTTTTTCTCCTCGAAAAGAAATAGGCTAATGGCACTGTGGCCAATGTTTTTTGTTTCGTTCGTACTCGTTTTAAACTTGGAATAAAGTTGATGTACATTGAGAAAACTAATTATAGAAATAATCAGGGTTACCGGAAATTCCTTCTTTCCTCTAATTTCCTGCCGGAGAAAGCTGAAAGTCGGGAGTAATCGCGGTCCTCATCGTTACAGAATCTTGTTCTCGCCGGCGTATCCCGAAAGTTGGTTCACCGCCAAGAAAAGTACACTATATGTATATGAGAAATACGATGAGATTCAGCTTGAGGATGGGTAAAAAAATCAAAGTTTTCTTTGTTGCGAGGCAAAAGCCACTCATCTGGCTACAACGCTGTGTCTTCCACGACGAAAAAGCATTGAGAGTTTTCCGGCCGATGTGGAGCGCGAGAAGACTCGAATTATCTTGTCGTCAATGGCGGCGATGTTGACAATAATCAGAAAAATTATTTACGCCGAGGATCTCGGAAACGGAAGCCGATTATTTGCAGCTGGACGCGGAATGAAATTTCAGTTCACAAAGTATATAGACACTTTTCGATCGGACGAAATCCTCTCGAGTTATTAATTAAAAGAGTTTAGCCGGTCGAGCGCATGCGCTCTCGCTCAACATGCGCGGGAGGGGAGGGCGCGCGCTTCCGATTGGCTCTACCTTTAACGAGCGATAACTCATCGGGTTGCGATCGGATGAAAAAACACCAAAGGACTTTTCGCCTCGGAATTTCATCCCGAATCTGAGGATACATGATTGACATCAAATTTCGAGACACACTTTACAGCTTCACAGGGAGAGTAATGAGCGTCAGCCAAGAGTCCACTCGCTAAACGACGTCTCAATTAAATCAGGGTTGGGAGTGTGTCCATCTCAGTGAGACTTTTG
The DNA here is from genome assembly GCA_959613375.1 of Heteropelma amictum. NCBI lineage: Eukaryota > Metazoa > Arthropoda > Insecta > Hymenoptera > Ichneumonidae > Heteropelma > Heteropelma amictum. Next base: position 38,551,792 of record OY390720.1, on the reverse strand, counting down.
ACTTTGCCTAAAAGCTGTCTCACTCATTAATTTACCCCTCTCTGACTCTTCCCCCTCTCTTTATCTCTTTCCGGTAGATAGCTCTTTCGATCTCTACCGATTCTCCTTTGCTCTATGACTCTCCGTTTGCCACCGAATCTTTGGTATGAGGCAGAGGTTTGATTCTATTAGCAGACACCACAAAGATCCTCACTGCTGGTAGCCCCTTTCTCTCCCTCTCACCCTCTCTCTCTCTCTCTCTTTCTCACACTCCCTTGCTCGTGCTTTACTAGAGTGACACGCGAATTGCCAGTGGAGCAGCTTCGTGCTCGATCGATACTTGGTCCAAGTTCTCCCAAGATCGTAGACCAAGCAATGGTATTGGGTTATATGCAGGCAAGGGACCAAGCAGCATAGTTTCACGTCCAAGAAGCTTCCGTTCAGTCTTGCCGACTGTATTGTTCATTCTCCACAGGATGAACTGCGACGTGTCTCTGTATATACCCCAACTCCGATAGCTATCTTGAAACTCACCTGTAAATTCTCCTCCTCTTATCGCCAAGTCGATGCATTCAATTAGAAACTCTGGGCGAGTGTTCGCGATGATACTGTTCGAAAATCCTTGGAAAAAGAGTTCAGCTTTCGACAGCGATATAACATCGGACGTACAGAAGCCCTCGAGCTTTTAAAAGATCGCTTTCATCGTTTTAACGCCACTCTTTCAAAAATCGTACACATCGCGCTATTCGAGGGGTTGATTTTTCATTATCAACGTTTTTATTTCATAAACAGCCCGAAAAAGTATATTTTACAACGATTCAAAAAATCGAGAAAGGCCGTTGCCATGCCGGTGCAAGATGAGTGCAAGTTCATCGAAGATGCTCGAGGAATAATTAATCGTCACTCGACCATTTTGAGTGAAACTTTTGCGTGATTTATTTTTCTCACAGAGTCGTGCTACCTGAAAAAACTGCTGGGATTTTCTCTTTAATTATTCCATTTTCTTCCGTTCTCCGACGACAGAGTCGCACGTTGGATATACACAATTTTTGTAACATTTCTTTGAAAATATTTTTCAAACGATATTTTTGGTTTCCACGCGCATCGTAAATCAATGAATACCGTCTGAAAACGCTATTTGCGAAAAGTCCTTTTTTCCACTCGCGAATTGCTGGCATTGAATGGAGAAAAAAGAAGATTTGCCGCGAATCAGTCCACCTTGCGGACGTTTTCTCTCGTTTTTTGAAAGAACGAATTTTGTCGAATTTTTCAAAAGATTTGTGCGAATAACTTACTGATGACGGAGAGATTGACCATGAAGTTTCTCGTCGGGGAGTTACGAAAATCCACCCTGCATCGGTACACACCCTCGTCGCTTTCTCGTAAGTCTTGAATCAGCAGCTTTGGCGGTGGACCGGATTTGGAGGCTGCACCTGCGCCCCAATAATGCGGCGAGTTTCCGCGTCTCACTCTACCCTTTCTCGCGTCGTAACTACAATCAAATATCAATACGAATATACATAACAAAGCGCATCAAGAATTCCGTACGTTTGGCGTTAAGAACTTTCAAAATTTTGACAAAAAAAATTCATTCATCTTTTTTTACGATTATATTGCGAATAAGGAATAACATCTTTGAAATGAAAAAAAAAAACAGGTCCGGAAGTACTCGAAAAGGAAACGGGCATTCTTTTCATTCCGGCGACTTTGGATCTCACATTCCAGTAAAGGAGTAGAATAATAGTCGACGCTGAGAAACGTCAAATAAAATTGCGACTTATTTTTCATCACGATTGAATTTTCCACGATTGCAAAAGATTTTTTGTCGTCGCTGGAAATTGAATTTTTCTCTCGAAGGCCTTGGGAGCAACGAAAAAATTTAATAATTTTTACACTTAATAAATCAATAATGAAAAGCGACGCAGAGGGTCAAGGGCATTCCTCGGGGTGAAAATAGTGTGGAAATGCTCTTGGAAATCTTCTTTCGACTCCACGCAGAGTGTGCCGGGCCCTGGGAGCCACAGAACAATTTTATAATTTTTTCCCTCAAAGTTTTCTCCGAGAAAGGCACATTAAATAATTTTCCAACCCCCTGCGTAACATCAACTTTTTTATCAAAGTTTCAGAAGCAAAACTTGGTTTCCGAATACGTTTTTATTTCGTTTTTCACGTTCCAAGTTCGACGAGCGCCGGACGTCGGGTAAAAACTTTCAGATCGAAATCGCATTCTCCGGATGATTTTCAACTTGGAAATATATCGAAAAAATGTTTTATCGGTATATCGCGGAGATTTGCCGCGACGATTTCACCGAACGTTAGTTCGCAGTTGGAGAAAAGTTTTCAATCGCTCGTGGCGATAAAAATTCTACGCTGCGGCTGGATCTTTCTCTTTTTTCTCCTCGCTGTATCTCTCAGTCAACGAATTTGACAAGTAACGAAAGAGCGGAGGAAGAAGCAATAAATTCCAAACTGTTCGAGTGGAGACAGCAATTTGCGAATAAATACGAGATTGTATCTGTGTTTTTCGCCTTCTCGTTTTGTCCGTCTCGAAAAGAATCGCGCGAAGGCCTGCGATTCCGAGACCGATCACGCGGATTTTCCTCACCGTTCCTCGAGTCTCCAAGGTCACGCGAAAATTCATTATTTTTCAGACTTTACACTTTGTTCGCGAGTCAAAGCGTATAAAAGGGCCCATAAAAGGGCGATAAAATTTGTCGTTTCTGTACGACCGTCCGTGATTGTTTTTCAACGTGATTGGTCGATGAGAGAGATAAAAAAAATAATCATCGAAAAGCTGTTGAATTTTGATTTTGAGTTTTCGTCATTTCTGCAATGGCCTCTTCTTCAGAATTCTCGCAGTGCCAAATCTCCACGTGGTCTTAGTTCCGATGGTTATTAATCCGTACAAAGATCGTTAAAAAATTGTTGATAAGAAACATTTTGAAAAAATAAAGAAGCATATTTTTTTTTCAATACCAAATAAAGTTTTCTGGTATTTTCTTTCGATAGCCTCACATTTTTTCGGTCTCTCGCAACGTCATTTATGTCGGGAAAAAGACTCAAGTCCTCCGAATTTGTTTTCGAATTTTCTTTTTCCTTTAACGATCTCTCCAGAAATATTTTTGGAAAAACATTATTTTTATTAATGACTTTTGTTGGTTTTACGTGGCACTCGACGATTCGCTATTTGGCTTGAAAAATTTCGTGTTTCGATCGGAGAGAGCCTGAAAAAAATGAGTCCCAAAAATTATTTTTACAAAGTTTCTTCGTATTTTTTAGCGAGAGCTTCGTGCTCTTTATTAGCAGGGTAAATCTCCGATCGTACGAGCATTCGTTTAGAAAACGTACGATAAACATGTCGAGTGCCTCTGCTGTACTCAAAAGTACACCAAAGATGATGAAAGAATGATTACGAGAACGCTTCAACGATGTCAAAACGTTCTCTAATTGTCGGTGTTAAAGTGTACGAGCACAAAAGTTTGAACATAAATGTTCGTCCGCTCTGTTCCGGACGTAAAAAAAAACGAACAGGAAAATTACGCGGAGCAAGTATAAACGACTTTACGCTGTCTTGTTGGTATTCCAGACTTCCGGCGGTGCTTTATATCTGCGCCAAAGGACAGTACGAGAGCGAGAGAGGCAGAGAGAGAGAGAGAGAGCCTCGCAAGCTTTTGTATACCTGGGGCAGAGTCTGACGACGGGCCGGTTACCGGTCCTTCGGAGAAGAACCAGAAGCTGGACGAAAGAGCAAAGGGTGGAGAAAAACGAGAGGAAGGGCGAAAGTGGAAAGACGAGACGAGGGAAAATGGATGGAAGGCGAAGCGGTCGCGGTAACTGGAGACTCCGGGGACACTTAAAAGGAGTTTAACTCGAAGCATAAAATTAAGCCATTGTAATTGCGAAATGAGAAAAGAAAGTCAGAGAGAGAGAGAGAGAGGCGGAAAATAAGACAGACAAGTTCCAGTCGCATCTTCGTGGGTGGTTGAAAAACAGCAGTCAGTCCGTTACTGGCTATTCGTCGTTCTCAAGGTGGAAAATATAATTTGCTCGAGATAACTTTTGTGTCCGGAAGCAGGAAGACGCTGCGCGGGACATGCGAAACGGTCGGTGGTAGCCGTGGTGGAGAATGAAAGACACAATGGGGGTGGAATAAAAAGAGAGAAAAAGAAAGACAATCTATACGAAACATGGAATAAAACTGCCCGAATCTACGTCCAATTATCATTATCGTTTTGGGAATTGGCGTTACATTCTTAAGGCCTTGCGAATTGGCTTTTATGCTGTGAGAAACGAGACGACTTTTCCAAAAACTTGATCAGATGTCACTCCTTGTTAGGTTTTTATTCGTTCCAACGTCCTCCCTGGTTGTTTGATAATTTCATCAAAAAATGGATCGCAAATTTGGAATTCTTTTTCGAGTACGTGCGATCTCTGCTCGAATCATTCATTGCTGATTTCTCTAAATCCTATTCCGACATATGACACTTGGCCGGTTTGGAAGTCGGCCGAGTATAATTATGCATGATTATTTATTCCATTTTGCGATTGGCTGCGATTTTACAGCAAAAAGAGCCAAAGTGGCGGATGTCAGGCGGGTATCGTCGCGAGTCGTAAGTTTATATTCGGTCGTTTGAAGTTTTGAAAAATGTTCATTCGTCGAAAAACGATGTACGTTTTTGGGACGCCTCTCGAGCGCCAAAAAAATCATTCAAATTCAAAAATTCTCGCGAAAGAAGGAAAATGCCATTCTTCTCTTGGAATGTGTTAGATGTGACGTCTTTTTATGCACAAAAAAAATACAGTATCGATTTTGAGGCTCCGGAAGTTGGTGTTTTCGATCGTTGGATGTCTAGAAAACAACTACCTTAAATGAATTTATACAACGTTATCTTTCGCTTCCTGTCATTTCCACGAGAGGAGACGATGTGAAAAACGTGAGGTTCAATACTGTACAACGTCACGTCACGATCGTAAAGCGTACCAAAAATGACAATGTTCTTACCGTACGAACCGTCGAGAGTATTTCCAGCGTTCGCTCTTCTTCTTCTCTCTTTTCAACTGTCATTTCGATATTTCGTCTCGTGTAAGAGTCTTCAGGGATTACTTTACACTGAAAAATCGTTCTGCAGCGTTTTGTGCGCCTCTCGATTATTCGCACCGGTAAATTTTCCCCGATAAAGCCTCGAGGACGAACGAGCTACCTGTCGTTTTCTCTTTTTCGTTCCTTTCCGAAGAGCTTGAAAGCTTTTCACGATCCATTCTCATCTCCAGCTTCTGAATCATCTTCGATTCGGAGCATCCGTCCTTTCGTAGCGCGATCGGGATGCTGGCACGTCACGCGATGTGAGCGTCAACGACAAACGTTTCGAACGTTGATAAAGCTGCACTTCCGGTTGCCAATATGCGACCGATGGAATATATATATTTGTCGTACTTAAACCGAGTGTGCGAATATCGCAAATATGGAGTTGCTCGTAAATTTCGTAGCGTAATTTGAAAATACCGAATTATTCGAAAATGTACACGCGTTGGGTGAAATTTTTATAATTACTTCCGAAAAACTCCATGTTCGAACGGACAATATAAAATTCCTCTCTTTGTTCCGCACAATCGCGTAACTCGTAAACATTTAAAGAAATTTCAATTTCGCTTCAATTCGCGAGGCGGAAAGATCGAAAAATCTTTCGAAAGGCCCTTCGGTCCAATTGCGTGGAAAAAACGAGGAGATGAGTTTGCCCCGCTGCGACAATGAATTCCGAGAGTTATCAAAGAATACACAAACGTACATCGGTGAGAAATCTTCAAAGTCCATGAAGGGTGTGTAAACACGTGAGCCTGGATGAGTGGAATCGTACCCGAGTAAATGCTGTGTGTGTTTTTTTAATTCTCGTCGGAGTAAAGCAAAAATAACGGGGTTAAGAGTGTAACGTTGTACCAGCGGGGCTTTGCATCAATCCATAGAAACTTTGTGCGCATTGAAAAGTGGGTTTTACGTACTGGTTGTACGCGTCAGGATCACTATACAGAGGGAAAACGAGGAGCAGAAGTGTGGAGTAGTCAACGCCGTTCCACATTTCCCTCTGGTGAACGAAAAAAAGCAACCAGACTCTGACCTCGCTTTCAACGACTCAAACACAGCAGGCGCAAGTTCCAAGAGGATTGCAGTTCACCTTCTTTTTTTCATACCGAAAGATCGGGAGGTCAGAGCGAATCTCTTGGTTTGTTTGTACACGGCCGTACAGTCTATTGTGCGAATTTGTAAAAACCTTAGGTTTCCTTCCCGTTGCCAGAGTTCACGTTAGAAACCGACGGGCTCAATGAGTCCAGCGGATTATCACAGTTCAAGTTTCAAGTATCTCATGTCCGAGCAATTCCACGCCAACCTAAATAACTTTGAACATTTTATTTGCCCGTCATTTTTTTGTCGCATTCTATTATCCATTTGATTGTCCGTTTTATGGTTTTCGAAAAAACTCACGTGTATCGCAAAATTTTACACATGGCGTCATCTTTTTACATGGTGTTCCGGAACTCGTTTATAATTTACAGGTAGGTCCGGGATGGAATTCCAAGCCGAAAAGTCTACGGACACTTCTTGATCGGACGAACCCCCATTGAGTTATTAATTAATACAGTCAGGGGCCAATCGAACGCGAGCGCTGTCGTCGCTCTGCGCGAGAGAGGGGCGACCGCGCGTCTTATTGGCTCTAACTTTGGCAATCGATAACTCATCGGGTTTCGGTCGGACGAAAAAGTGCCGACATACTTTTCGTCCTGGAATTTCGTGACGAATCCGTTTGTGCATCATTGGCATCACCCTCCGGGACAGCCGGTCCATGCAGGTATAAAATTGCATAGAAACTTTCGAATGACGGTAGATCTTTCCGACCACCGGTATTCCACAGCTAAATTACATACCCCTTTTACACCCTTCGTCATCGCAGCATCTCTATACAACGTGTTACAAATTCTCTGGCTGTGAACCCACTTTTTTTCGCCTCTCCTACGAAAAATCGCACATCCGATCATCATAACTGTTTCAAGCAGAGTATCACAAATTCGGCCTGGCACATAGCAGGGAATGCTTCAAAGGGACATGGACAAATTTGATTGCTCTCCACGTGGAATTCTTTTTTGTTTTTTAATCATCCCAGCGATGCCATCGTACAGAAGCTGTAATGGAAAAAGCTGACCCTGGACAAGTTTCGACAATGAACGCGTCTCTGCTTTCGTTCGTGTGACAGGATAGAGAATGAGAGAGAGAGAGAGAGAGAGACACGGTGAGACAAGGAAGTGATGAAGAAAGCTGGGACACATCGAAATGCTGACGCCAGGACGACCGGGAGTTGGTTTCGAAGCTTTTTTATTTCACGTTTCTATACCTTGTCACATTCATCCTTTGACGCAAGAATTGATCGATTCTGTCACGTGTGCTTTGATTCTCTATCTTTCAGTCTGTCCCGCCAGCGTTGAAACCATTCCATACATGTGATACACCGGTATATACCATATCACCAATAGCTCGTGTCCCGATTAATGCCTGCGAAGAAACGATGCTTCGATTCGATCCGACAAGAGCGATTGTTACGTCGGTCCATTGTGGTCCAACTTACGCGAGGTCGTGGCTGGATTCTCGGGTTCCACCCTTCGCTCTACCGGGTTGACGTGGCTATACACGCGTCAATGTCTGCCTGTAGGTAAATGCACGTGTGTCCATACGTGGATTTCGATAGAAATTGAACCTTCGGCCAAATATGCGGGTGTCGTTCAGTGTCATTTTATCGAGCATGCAGATGGTACCTACAGAAGTTCTACGCACCAGGAATACATTGTGGGTTGTCGTTGGTACTGCACGACGTTGTTGTAACCCATTACAGTGGTGATAGTTGGGGTGTAGAGGTCGGAGAAGGAGGAGGAGTCGACGGAGTTTCGTGGTGAGCAAAGCAGCATCCTTGGCTGCTGATGCGGAACCTTCGACAAGACCGAGTGGTGGAGATAAACGTCGATAGATTCTTAACAATCTACGGTACAAACCAGCGGTTCTGCGCAGGGATTGTACGTTCTATAAGTTTGTCTAAGAGCTGCATAATAATTTAGAGATAAACCCGGGCTGACATTACGAGTCGGAAAGTCTACGGACGAATTACCGTTGAGTTATTAATTAATACACACGAACGGTCGTTTGAGTTAATTCACATTGCCAAAATCATTAATTAATCACGCGAGCTTCCATTTGGCTGACGCGAGAAAGGAAATTGCCCGCATCCGATTAGCTCCAACTTTGGCAATTAATAATTCGTCGCTTTATAAGCTGGAAAGATAATGAATGCAGCAGATTATTATCATGCGGTTGATGGTACGTGTAACACGTAAGTACACGGTGCTCTACGCGTTATAATGTACAGGTAGATTCGCGATGAAATTTCGAGTCGAAAATCATACGAACACTTTTTGATCGGACGAGCCCCCGTTGAGTTATCGATGAATACAGTTCGGAGCCAATGAGACGCGAGCCCTCCCACTCCGCGTGCGCGAGATTGGCTCCAACTTTGACGGTCAATAACTCGCCGGGTATCGACCGGATGAAAAAATTGTAGAATACTTTTCGACTCAGAATTTCATCGCCAATTTGATTACAAATGATGCGTACCGAGTTCTATGAAAGCCGGACTATTAGCGTGGGAGGGAAATTGTCATGACGTTTCCATGCATTCGTGTGTCGCGGATGGGAATATGCGTTCTGCCTCTTCGAAGCATCAAAGTAGGGATGGAGAGAGAAAGAGAGAGAGAGAAGGCGAGATTCGAGGGTGAAAAGGGGTAAAATGTCCATGGCGTGTTCCAACAGCAGGTCGAATTATCGCGGCATTGTCCGGACCGTTTAGCGACTCGTAATAGCTATCGTACAGACTCTTCCCTATCCCGGATACCTCGAGTTCCATACGGGAACGACGAACGAACGAACGTACCAGCAAACGATGGGTTCTGCGAGAACTACAGCTTTAAAGCCTGAAAATTCTGCACAACCAGCAGATGGAGAGAGAGAGAAGCAGAGGGTGATGGAGGAGGAGGAGAAGAGGACATCCAACAGATGGAGTAAAATCAGAGCCGAACAAACTGGGTCGTGGTTATTTATTGTTATATGTACCATTGTTAACCGGCCCAGCAGCATGAGACTATAATACGCCCGCGTGTGTGTTCTCCTATATGCTTCTTGCGAATAACGAGATTTTCGCAGTGGCGGTGGAATCAGAAGAGAATCAAGTACAGCGGAGATATCGTAAAACGCTACCTCTGCTCTCGTTATAACGGCATATGTGATGGCCGACAAATTGCACCGGAATAATTGAGGTTTGAGTGCATGGACGACTCTTGAAAATATGATTCTGTGCGATTCTCGTGGGTGAAATCAAGAGAAATATCTTCGATGGGTCGTCCTAGCTATCGGAGGATCGTTGTATACGATTGGACGCGGATAATGAGACAGCGGATTGATCTTGGGTGCGACCCAAACGGGCAATCGACTGGAAAAAATTGCATAAAAAATGAGGTAGAGGAATACACGAATTTGTCGATGATCATCGTTGAAGCACCGAGTCGTGAACGTCCTCCAGTTTTTTGGCCTACGATTCCGGATAAGCTGGACCGGACCGTGATCTCGAGAATTATTCTCGCAGGGTTTCGCTGAAAAATCCAATCAACGGCACTTTCCCGTGTATTTATTTCTCGCTGAATAGTTTAAGCAACGTAAATGATGCTGATACTGATGAGCCAGGTTGTTTTCAAGATCCTGGTGAATAAAAATAATAAACGTGTATCTCTAGAAAAAAGTCCAGCCCAAAGTGGATCCGTCGATTGAACGAAGTCTGAGGTTCTCCGAAGCACAGATTTTTCTTCAAGTTAGACCTTGAAAAATCGATGGATGCTGTACCAGGTAAAAGTTTAATAAAATGTTCCGTGTTGCTCTCTCGCTGGAAGCATTTTATTCAGAAAAAAATGGCGGCGGTGCTGACAACGGTATCCGAAGGTTGATGAAACGTCGTCCAAACCGAAAAAAGTCCAGCCCAAAGTGCATCCGTCGATTGAACGAAGACTGAGGTTCTCCGAAGCACAGATTTTTCTGCAAGTTAGACCTTGAAAAATCGATGGATGCTGTACCGGGTAGAAATTTAATAAAATGTTCCGTGTTGCTCTCTGGCTCGAAGCATTTTATTCAGAAAAAAATGGCGGCGGTGCTGACAACGGTATCAAAAGGTTGATGAAACGTCGTGAAACCGAAAAAAGTCCAGCCCAAAGTGTATCCGTCGATTGAACGAAGTCTGAGGTTCTCCGAAGCACAGATTTTTCTTCAAGTTAGACCTTGAAAAATCGATGGATGCTGTACCAGGTAGAGGTTTAATAAAATGTTCCGTGTTGCTCTCTCTCTCGAAGCATTTTATTCAGAAAAAAATGGCGGCGGTGCTGACAACGGTATCCGAAGGTTGATGAAACGTCGTCCAAACCGAAAAAAGTCCAGCCCAAAGTGTATCCGTCGATTGAACGAAGACTGAGGTTCTCCGAAGCACAGATTTTTCTTCAAGTTAGACCTTGAAAAATCGATGGATGCTGTACCGGGTAGAAGTTTAATAAAATGTTCCGTGTTGCTCTCTGGCTCGAAGCATTTTATTCAGAAAAAAATGGCGGCGGTGCTGACAACGGTATCCGAAGGTTGATGAAACGTCGTTGATGACTGATATTAATAATATTGAAGTTGTTGGCAAGATCCCGGTGGATGAAAATAATAATACGCGTACCTCAATCTAGCGGAAAACCCCCGAGAGCAGAGTGTGTATATCCGCCAATTTCGAGTATGGCCCGCCACAATATTATGGAGCGAAATTACCTGCGGTTTTCTTACGAGGGCTGCGAGCCAGGCTCGCACGTTCATCACTCCCCTTTGCCTCGGTTCCTCCGCGTTATGATCAAGAACCGGAGTCCCACATCCCACATTCATATATACGACATTATACTTTAGCAGTACGTGCGGAAAATGATGCAATATTCCGCGTTGTACATTCCGGGTTGGATGGATACAAGGACTACGGTTATATCATCAGCAAAGTCGCGAAACCCTCAACTGGATACCGACAATTGTTGGTATCCAGTGGGGACTGAAGAGAGTAAAGAAAGGGCAAGAAACTACCCCCGGAACTAATCACATTGTAGCCAACAATTTCGCATCGATTGCAACGTTTCCTCTCAATCTTCTCTCGTTTTCTCCTCCGACCTTTCATCTTTCCATTTATTGCCCCCCTGTATCACATCGATGTGCACGCAATATGCGTTTCTTGCGCACAGAGCAACGATTCTCTGGTGGCCAGCTTTATCGATTTTTTGACAAAAAATACAAAGTTTATCGGAAAGCAGCAGAAGAGTGATGGCATTGAAAAAACAAAGAATAATAAATGCGTATTGACCCTGCGAAAGCCAAGACGAGTGTTTTCCGAGTGCGGATTACGCTGGAAATTTTGTTTTTTTTTTCATCCCCCTTTTCGTACTTTCATCCCTCCCGACGAACCAATTTTTAGATCGAAGGTGGAAATTCGTTCGAAATTTCGAGGGAAAATACATTTTCAGCGTGAAGGTCGAGTGAATTTGAGCCTTTTGAACGAAGAAAAAGTTAAACGAAGAAAGAAAAAAAGAAACATGAATTTCAGGCTTTTTTGGGTAGAGAAAAAAAATGAGATATTTGTGTGACAACGATTCGAGGCGTGTGTCTGTGTGAGATAAGTCGACGCTTGAAAAATAACGGTAAGTCTGATGTGAGTAAATGCCGAGGACGAATAATGGGCCAAGAATTTACGGAAAAGTAGATCCGGGAGGCTGAAATTTCCTCGAGTACGTTTAAGGGGTTGACTCTTGGCGGATCCGCGCTATAAAGGAGCTAACGAGAACTGTATACCGATATAAGTTGTTGGCGTATTTCCAAACTTGTGTTCACCACCCCAGGGTGTTTTCTCGTCTCTCGTAAGATCCCATCGCGAAAGTGTCGTCGCACGCGAGACACACATCGCTCGTGCTCTCGCTGACGTATTCAAACGGCGAACGTGCCGAAGGCTACTAAAAAATGAGACGTCGCGTGTGTTTCCGATCTCCGCCGATGGCAAAAGACGGGAAATAACGTGAAAGTGTGAGACAAGCTCGTGAGCTTGTCGTTACGCGCGATAAGCTTGTTCGATCTGACGTCGTCGGATAATTTGACGAAAAAAAAAAAAAAAATGGCAGAAAAAGAAAACATCGATTCAATCGATGAGGGTTTTTCAAAAATTTCGTTTATCCCAAAAGAAATCGCCGATGATGGTCGATTTTGTTCGAAACGACTTTTGGGCAAAAAAATAGAAAAAAATGGCGTAAATTTCCTTCGGTTCTTTGCGACCTCGTCATTTAAAATCCCTGTCCGATTAATCTCCATTTTCCATCCATCTTGCTCTCGAATTCGTCGCTAATCCGGATGAGCGAACGCTCGGCGGTTTTGCCATCGGAGAAAAATACTTTTAACCGCAAAATGGAAAAATTATGAAGAAAACCGCGCGAGGGGTTCTCTGAATTTTTTTTACCCCTCAAAATGAGGGAAAAATTCGTGTGCAATTTGGAGAAAAAATCGTCGGGATTGGTCGCGATTTTTCGTGAAGTTACCGGTCGTTTGAAGGAGAAATCGAGAAGAATCGATGTATATCTCGAAAACGGGGGAAAAATTTGTTTGAAACGTTCACGAAGGATTGTTTCAACGGTCGGAATAAAAGAGAGAAAACGTCAGCAGGGAGTTGAAAAAATCAAACGACTTGCCAAGATTACGTCCGACAGGACGGTCAGTCGCGTTCAAAATCCTGGTCCCATTAATCTCCTTTCACCGTCTCTCTTATTCACACATTTGTGGTGGGCAAACGTTCGAGCTTGCAAATCCACGATTGAGTCACATTTATTCCGGCACGCGTTTAACCACACTTTACAGCAACGCTGCTGACTAAAAACAATTGAGGAAAAGAGAGAAAGAACGAGAACAGAGTATAAACTCAACGGGAGAATGAGATTAAACGAGAGATTGAAAGAACGAGGAGAGAGAACAGACGTAACTTCGCACTCGAACGTTTTTTTCGTGGCGAAAATACCCCCGCGGTTATCGTCCTTTCTCCGTTATCGCTCGCAGCATCCTCGTTCGGTCCATCAATGCGCTCGTTACACCGTACATTCGAATCGAACGGGAACGCTCTTTTACCATGATGGCCAGGTACTCCGGTGACGTTGGCCAAGAAAAATATCGAATCGATTCTCCAAACACTCATCTCCTCCGCGTTTCCGGAGATCACGTCTCGTGTCGTTATTCACTCTCCGCTCGGGCCAGCTTTTCCACACTGCACCCTTTGCTCTCTCTCTCTCTCTCTCCCTCTCTCCTCATTCTATCGAGCAAGCACCCAGATCGTGGCTTTTCCTCGAGGAGCGCTCCAAGGGTCTTGTCAAGATTCCAGATAGAAGTGGTATCGAAGGATAAAGAGAAAAGCGACGAGAAAGAACAGAGCGGAATGAGAGAGAAAGAGGATGAAAATCGTTTAGTTTTATCAGTTTTCCAAGACTCTGTGTACCGCATTTGACGCTGATAATCTCTTCGACACTCGAGATAATCTGCTCGTAGTGATCATCACCGAGCATCTCGACATCGATGTCAGAGTGGGGGAGGAAAAAAACCCCAAGGGTTTGATTCAACGTGGAACGCCCCATATAAAAAACTATGGGTGAACGAACGAGAGCACGAGGACAGACATGTGTATGCAATATACGGATGAAAGCCGGTAAAATTCATATAAAAAACGTCAGGAGGAGAAGCTTTGAGAAAAAAAAACGTCATCCCCCTCGCGATATAGTTGAATTGACCGTTATGTGCCTCGGTGCATTCTTTCGACTGGCGCAACCTTGAGCCACGGATCTCTGATTACATGGCTCCATTTTCATATTCACTCAGCGCTCTCTTTTAAAAGTCTTCACTTTTTTATTTTTCATCATTTTTCCAGAATCAAGCTGTCTCGCGTTCTCGAGTGCCTCATGCTTGCCTTCTTTTTCTTCATTTTTCTTTTCCCGAGGCCACCGTTCCATGACGATCTTGTTCCGTGTGACAAAAACCCTGGACCCGGTAAACTTTCTCTTTGACCTAGCTAATTGGAACGGAGGAGAATGAAAATTGTCGGCGCGTTTTGCTGCTCTCGCGTTGTCAGGAAGAAGGTTGAAAAGAAACTGTGTACGAAAGAGCGAGTCGGAGAGAGACGGTGAGATTCATTCCTTCGACTTTTACACGATCATGCAGGAGGGAATGGCCCTCAATTTCGGGAAATCACGCGGTAAAGTCGAAACAATTAAAAGGGCAGTAAAAAAGTGATTGAAAGAATCTCGAGTAATCGGTGGAAAAATAAGAATTCACAAGTTTGTGCAGCAAAAATATTAGGGGGAGAAATAACAGGTATTTCGGAAACGGCTGAGACGCGAGAAAAAATTTGCTGGCAAATCCGAGTTCCGAAACGGTCTGATTTAACGCCCTATGCAATTAATACGTACAGATTAATGTCAAACGAAAAATTCGTACATTTTTCAAAAAAATGTCATATTTGAAAAACATGTATACATTCCCTCCTGACAGAGGGGAATGAAGAGGAAATTTAATTGAAAGATATCCCTTTAGGACACTCACTAAAGTGTTGAAGTGCAGAAAGTCCACGTTTTGAAGCATTCGAATTTTTTTTTCGCCTCAACGTGATCATGTGGCCAGTGAAACAGGCACTTTGGATTATTCAGAAAATGCGGAAAAAATGCAACGTGTAAAAAAAATCAAGGAAATTGGTTTATTCTTCGCGAAAGTACATACTTTTTCAAGAAAAATCGACAAAAACCGATATCACGAGAGCGGCTTGACAAAAAAAGCTCGTAAATCTTTCGCCACATTTTTGTACTCGAAAAAAGTATAATGCGTGTCCCAAAAGTGCATGCTGATAATTTAATGCCACACCGGGAATGAAATTCCGAGACGAAAAGTCTTTAAGCACTTTTCGATCCGACGAATCCCCGGTGAGTTATCAATTCATATAGTTCGACCAATAGGACACGCGCGACGCGCGCTAAAGAAGGGAGAGCGCGCGTACGATTGGCTCGAGCTTCGACGATTAATATCTCATAAAGTTTTGATCGTAGAGAAAAATACCAGAATGCTTTTCTCCTCGGAATTTCATCCTGCATCCATCTCCGAATAATCGACAGCAAGTTTTCGGGACACCCTGTATATATTCCCTCTCGCAGAAGAGCATGAATAATAAATTCAAACGAAAAATATTTCCTCAGTGTACGCTCATTGAACCGCACAAGTATCGCAAGTCCAAGTTTCGCAGCATCCGAGTTTTCTTTTTATCTCGGTCGGATAAAATAATCGTCCGCTATGAAGGAGGCAAATTTGCTCCGGATTGCTCGAAATCTCTCGTAACTCATCGTCCTCTCAAAGATTCGCCATTGCTTCGTTTTTAGAGCAGAATGAGCGAGTAAGAGCGAGAGAGCGAGGGAGTTTCCTTCTTCCTTGACACTTCTCTTACGGGCAACCAGTGATCAATCATTTTCCCTCGAGTTTGGATTTGCGTAATCCTTACAGGAGTCTCAACGTATACGTGATGCATATATATATACACATTTCGAGCTGTCTTGTACGCGGATTTGAATCTGGGAAGAAAACCAGCGAGTACAACCGAGCGCGTTTTCGCCCGAGCTTACGCCTTGCTTTTCCATTTCCCACCTGCTCGAGACTTTGCACACTTTCTGTTTGAGGAGACTGCGCGAAACTTTCGACTAGACGAGAGATTTAACGCTTCGGTAACGGCAGTTCGCATTATACATGTAATAGCGTACTTTGGTCGCAACTCGACGTACAAACAACATTTTTCATTACGAATTATCCGTTCGAACGTTCGCATTTTCCAAAAACTTTGCACTGCCCGAAATAAATTCGTAGACATCGTGAGACGTTGATCGCAAGAAATTGCCATTTTTGTGGCTGTATAGAAAACACGATTTGAAGGATTTTTTTCTACTCTATGCTTGGTTAGTCTTTTTTTATTAAAAAAAAAAACAAATCCTTCATGATTATGGAACTCGAAAAATAACTTTATTTCATTCGTAATGAAGTTCCATGAATATTCTCACGTTTATTGAGTTGATGTTCAACTGCGAATCTCGTCATATTCATGATCGTTAAAAATATTCAATCAAGAAATTCCGCGAATACTGAGCAAGTAATTATTTATTGTAATTAAAATTTTAACAGCCTCAAATAATGCAATACAGTAACAAACATAATCTACAGGTTTGTAAAACTTGAACGTTAAATTTATCTCTGTCGTAGTAGAATTCGATGAATATTGTTACGTTAATTAATTGAGTTATTTTTTTTTTAATTGCAATTCTATAACGGCTATAACGACAATCCGTAAAACTTTTCTATTAATAAATTTAGCGAACGTTGAAAGCAATTATTTCTTGTAATTGAAAATTCTGAGAACCTCGCGAACCTCGAGAATGGAGAGAAAAAAAAGCTCCATTTCTGTATTCTTCAAACAAACTCCTGTCATAAATTCAGTATTTTTTTCCACCGCGATTCCCCGGTAAAATTTCGATGCCGAGGGGATACAGTATGACGTCTTTCGAGAAGCCTCGAGATCGTATTAATGGGACGAAGAAAGTTTCTGCTTTAGGCGCGCCCCCTTAAGCCGTAACGCGAAGAGTTTCGATTCGTCGTAATCCATGCCTCGGCGGGTACATCGCGTCTTCGTGAAAAACTTTTATGATCGATTATCCACCGATCTCAAATTATTTATGAATAAATAATAACTAAAAGTATTTCGAAAAAAAAATGAGAGAAGAAAAGTGGAAAACTTTCAGAGAAAAAACACGAGGACGAGGATAAAACTGTGCTCGAGGCGGCCAATTATTTTTTTCAATCAATCACTCGACGTTTTAATGAGATCTTGAGGTGGTTTTTCGTCATCGGGTGAAATAAGAAATGTGTCATTTTCGGGTTGCTCGGATAACTCGATTACTCGTTATTTTCCACTGACAAACGAGACTGCAAATGCCGAAACTCTTAAGGATGTTCCGGAGATACAATTTCATCGGAGAATTTTGCCGATGTAAGAAAAATGACAAAAGAATCAGTCACGTGAAAGGCACCGCAGACACCGAATAATTTTCCGACGATAACGATTTCGAAAAATTATCGACGAATTGTTTCAAAACTCGCCGATTGACGTTTTTTTTCACACAATACGGTGGAAGTACCATTTTTTTTCCTTTGTCATGGAAACCCACTAACATCATGAAGAATATATTCGAAAAATGTCAAATTCGTTTCGGGTGCTCTTTTTCTTTTTTTTTTTAATTCACAACGAAATGAATTTTATTATCCACCGAAACTTGGACGCACCTCGCTGCACGCGGGTGAGCTCGTGATGGGAAAACGAACGTGACACGTCCAAAGTGGATGACATCAGGATCAATATCCAGTTGTAGGTAAGGGTGCTTTTGAAAATTACGACAGACGAAAGGAGCCACGTATCTCTCTCTCTCCCTCTCGCTCACTTGTTTTTGTCCACACCAAGTCAGAGGAGACGGATGCAAGCTGGACATTACGATGGAAGCACGCAAGTTGGTACATATATACGGGGTATTTTACGTGGAATCGAGAATCAAAAAACCCTAGCAACTTTTTCTTTACGTGATTCTTTTCAAATTTTCATTTGGAACCATTTCTCGAATCGGAATTTCTTACGTTGGAAAACACGCCATTGGGAATTTTCGTGACATAAAAATCACGAAAATATCACGATCCAAGGCAAACTTTTTGCAAAAACGATTGCGCGGATAAGATGTTTTCCTTGACTTTTTTCAGGTACATTGATTTTTACGGTTATGAAAATAAATTTTAAGAATCTCCGCTTAAAGGAAATAGAAAAGTGGACGAAAAACTTGAAAAAAAAAACGGATTATACACCGCTTATTTTTTTCGGAAAACGTCGCCCTTGATTCACAGTGTTTTCGTGATTTTTAGAAATTCTTATCCCCGTAATGGTTAGTGCAAGAAAAATTGCAGTTTCAAAACGGTGGGAAGCAAACAAATTTAAAACAAAGCCAGGTGGATATTTTGGAGAGAGTTTTAACCTAGAAAAAATCATAGCTACAGCTTCAAATGGGAAGGCGTTTTTGCTCCTCGATTTGGCGTGGAATACCCCATATCTATACATATACAGGGTATCCCAAAATACGATGTCGATAACTCAAAGTGACATTCGTGACGAAATTCCAAGGCGAAAAGTACTTTGGCGTTTTTTCGTACCGACGAATCTAGGCGAGTTATCAATTGCCCAAATTGGAGGGAATCGGGCGGGTGCACTCCGTCCCTCTCTCCGTCTCCGCGAGTTCTATTGGCCGAACTGTGAGAATCAATAACTCGGCGACTATTCGTCGGACCGAAAAACGCCTGAGGACTTTTCGACTCGGAATTTCATCCTCTATCTTGGTCCAAATCAGTCACATCGAGTTTCAAAACACCCCGTATATGCGAATAAAATTCGAGCTAGTCACGGACTTTCTCGATCATGCCGTTCGATCCAGATGCGAGTGAGTCTCTGTTGGCTGTCAATTTCAACCTCGTTCGAACCTTTACCCAAACGCTTACACTATTCATAGATATACACCAGCTATCTGTTAAATAAATGTTTACTGTGTGTGTGTGTGTTTTTATGCGTTTTCAGAGCATTCACCGCGATCGCAGAGAATATCCATGTATTTATAGGGGAAACCTATACATGTTTGAGGCTCGAGAGTCTGTGCTCCTCTCGGAGAAGACACGTCTCGCCAATAAGAAGGTAATATTCTACAGGGATGGTCGTTGAGAAACTAAGAGGGTGTGGGAAGGTTTATATACAAAGGAAAAAGAGCACAACCATGCCCTCGACTGTCGACAAATTGGATTTTACTTGATACGCATGGAGCCTTAAGGTCGATGCCGTACGAACTCGGAGATCGAGAGCCGATGACGTTATCGCTCGTTTTCACCATATTGCACATTTTTTTATCTACGTTGCCATTTTCGAGGGATGGCTACGTTAGTATTCTTTTTCTTTCTTCTGACAAATATATGAGAGTTATTTTCAACATCACTCGTGTGAAAAACGATTCTCAAAAGACCGAGAAAAACCTTTTTTTGTCTTTTCTGATACAGTTTCTTTTTTTTTTAATTTCGTTCGTGGCTTTGTAAACGTCGACAAATTGCATTTTCACTCGATAAGCGGAGTACCTTAAGGTCGATGCCGTACGGTCTCGAAGATGACAAGATGCCCATGACGTTGCGAGATTTTACCATCTCGCCAATTTTCTCAGCTGTTTTGCAACTTTGTCGGGATGAGTATGAGGTATAAATTCTTTATTTTCTGGCAAAATAGCAAAAAAAATGTTCAACGTTATCCGCGGGAAAAACAAATTTCTCTTTTTTCCGTGGGATGGAGGACTTTTTTTCTCCATTGTTCAGCAGCTGCTGACTCTTTTTTTAATACTTTTCAGACGATTGAGGCAAACATCGCGAGACAAGATTTTTCGTCCGTGTTTTTAATTAATAATGATCTCAGGGGTATTCCGAAAACTTCTTTCGTATTAAGCTTGTCACAAAACTTCGTCTATTTTTCGAAATCCAATATTTTTTCCAATTTTCATTCAACGATTTTTGGGCAAAAATTCGTTTTATGCAAAAGAATTGGTTCATTCAAAAAGGATCGCAGTCGAAGCGGAATCGACAGTTTTTGAAAATTCAACGAATATGACAAGGGAGTCAAAGATTCAAATCTAAAAAGTACGAAAATTCCATGTTCAAAATGGAGAAAATGATTAATTTATTCGACGAAACTTGTCGCGACTCTGCGAAGATGTATGAGCAAGCCCTCACATCGGACGTGTTTCCGGAGATTTTTTTTATCCCAACGCTTCGTGCTCGCACGGAAGGGCATCGCGGACTGTACTCACGTGTTCTTCAAAGTAGTAAAGTACACTCGGTCAATTTTTTTAACCGCCGCACCCGATCGTACAACTTTGAAGCATTTGCTGCTCTCCCTCGTCTTTATCTTCCTCGCTTTATTCTTCATTTTTTCCACTTTTTTGTTCCATTTTTTTTCTTTCAAAAAACGTCGACTGCACCTCATCTCCGGAGATGAAATCTCTCGAAAACCATTGACGCGAGAATCTTCAACATGCTTTTTCCTTTTTTTTTCCAAACAGTGAGTACACACAAGTTTGAAAGATTTTATCCCACGGTTTTTGTTCCTTTTCTTTCTTGCCACGAACCGCGAGTCTCTCCACTTTGTTAATTTGTCAAACTTTTCAACGGTCGTATCGGTCATTATTTTCTCACATCGTCAGCCAGTTTTTATCATTATTGTCGAAGGGAGAATTTGCGAAAAATGATCAAATAAATCCATCTCCCATTGAGAGGAGATTTTCTTACTTTTCCAATGGAATAATCGCGAATGAAAGACGGGTCGTTGAAAGCTCGGGAGCTCGTTTTCGCTGCTAGGGTGAATCCTCGTGGCCACAAAGGAGCGGAGATGGATTAACGACGAAGAAAAAGGGTATTAGCGAATTCCCCAGGAGATTTTCGGTACACTTGCGGGATGTCGTTTGATCCGAAGGGTATTAAGTTTGAGGCGAATACCAGGGGCGGAAATCTACCGGGAAATATACGAATTTCAGTACGTTTATTGAATTTTTACGTTCACGATTTGAGTAGCCTCTTTATATTATTATGACTGTTACAGTCACTACTTTTTTTTTGTTTTCATGAAAAGTAGTATACAGGGTGTCCGAAAATTGGGTGTTGACAATTTATCGATGGATCGGGAATGAAATTCCAAGTCAAAAAGTCTTTGAGCTTTTTTCGATCCGACGAATCCCCGTTGAGTTATTAAGCGATATAGTTGGACCAATAGTAGGCGTGCGCTCGCGCGGCTCCCGCCGGGAAGGGAAGAGGGGCGCGCGTCTGATTGGCTCGAACTTTGACGATTAATAACTCATCAGGTTTTGGTCGTATGAAAAAGTACCAAAATACATTTCGGCTCGTAATTTCATCCTGAATGTAGCTTTAAATTCTTAACGTCGAGTTTCTCGACGTCCTGAACTCGTGTTTGATTTTTCGTTGCGTACATTATCGATGAGATCTTTTTCGTATCTAATGACCGCATTTGCTCAATACAGATCCATATCTGTCATTTTTTTCCTATCTTGTATTTCAACGTGATTCTGCGGTTTAAAACAACGCTATGAATTTCCCCAATTTCTCTCATTCACTCCCTCACGTTACTCGTCTGTTTTCGTCTCGCCGTTCGTCCGTTTAACTTTTGCAAAGCCCGAAACTTCTCGTCCGTCCTCGTCTCTCTGCCCTGTGTACGTCCTTTTATTCGAAGAGAAGGGACGTGGATACGTCAAAGGATGAGATGACACCGGAGAGAGAAAGAGAGATAAAAAAAAGTCGAAAATGAATGAAAAGATGGGAAGCAAAGAATACTCTCGGTTTTCCTCGGGCTTTTCGAGTACAGCGAGGCAGACAACTACCGATGGAGTTGCACGGATTTCGAATACTGATTGTCAGCTTTATTCACGAAGCTCTTATGAATAAAACAGCCGCTGCGATCTCACCGGCGTTTTGTCTATACTCGCGTGGGAGAAACATTTCGCCCAATATACAAAAGCTCTTTCTCTCTCTCTCTCTCTCTCTCTCTCTCTGCTCCTATGAGTTCGCGGATTCCGCGGAGAGAAGAGAGAAATGCGCGTAAAACCGAATGAGAAAAGAGAGAGGGATGAAATACTCGCTATATCGTGTACAAAGCCTTGTTGTTTCACCACCAGCAGCAGCAGCAGCAGAGAGCACCGTCACAGCTCAGCTCTTTATTCCAGCATCCAATTTCTCGTCGTTCGGGCTCGCTCGAAGGCGGGATCCTTTTTATTCCCTTTTTTGTTTTTCCTCATTCTCCTCCTTTTGGAATTATTTAACATTTCAAAAAGACAAATGGCGCGGGCAACGACAAAGTTCTCTTGAGCGACGGAGAGAATGAAGAACGACGAAAATGCGCTTGTTGAAAAACCGAGTGCGATTGATGAAATACAGATCTGACGGAAGAAATCTTTTTTTTCCTTCAATTTTTAGTAGAATACGCTTCTTGCTGAAGGTATACGACATTTTGAAGGCCATCGAAAATAAATTTCGAACGCTCGAGTATATTAAAAAGAAAAACGAACGAATGAATTTAACACTTTGTAAAATTGGTTGTGATAAAAGAAAAAAGAAAACCTTGGTTCGATCGCGAGGGGCACTCACCTGTCAACAGCGAATATTTGCTTTTTCATTTCAGGCAAAATTGTCATCGTGTTCATCGTTTTTCTCAAAACTTTCGAATAAATATTTTACGAAATGTCGAAATATCGTTTCGAACAAATATTCGACGAAACATCGAAGGTTTGAAAAAAACAAGCTTTTCCGAACCTTCGAAATCCGGCATGCATCCCCTGATCAAAACGTCAATGTCACGTTGTTGACGAACCGCAGTTTTTTCCCCCGATAGCAACGCCGTTAAAAATAAAACCGAATATTTCCGTTGACGTTTTTCACAAACAGAAAAAGAAAAACGATTGGACGACGATCGATTATTAACCGAAGCTTTTCACCCTCTTTTAACGAACGCAAAAATGCTCTGAAATTCCGCACATTGAATTGAATAGCTCTTAAATTCTCGCGGATTCCGAATTCTCTCGTGATCTCAAAGTCCATTTCCCGGACGTATAATTTTTTTTGCTCCCCCAAGCGTGTACCATTTCTCTGTTACTTCATCGTCTCACAGGGTTGGTCCTCGTAGCGTCGAAGGTCGCGTGCTGCAACTGGCTGTTTTACGGTGTCGTAATCCGAGCCAACGTAATGCGCATAATAAACGAGGAACAAAGTGCACGTTTGTTGGTAGAGAGGCAACGCGGTGGGGTGAGAGGGCTTAAGGGGGTTGAGAAGTAAAACAGCAGGAGGACGAGTGGTCACGGAGCATAGATCCTGGGCGAGCGGCAAGGATATCATCCGTTTGCGTGCCTCGTGCCCGAGCTTTTTCATTCAAACGAGCCTGATTCACGTGCGCGTAATAAACCAGGAAGGGTTTGAAAAAAAATTAAAAAAACAAACAATGGAAAAAGAACGGATTCCCCCGGGGTTTAAAAGCACTTTTTATTCTCGTTGCGGGGCGGTTTTGGGGAATAAAACAAGGTTTGAACTTTCGGACGTTGAATCGTGGTCTCGTCGTGTACGTAATTTACGAGAAGATTGCGGGACGTGTATTTGGAAGGTTGTTGAAAAAAAAAATGATGAAAAAAACAGGCATTCATCGATATCGCGAGTACGACAAGCGCGTCAGAGAGTTGGGAAAATGTCGTTTTAATTTCGAACGATTTTTCTCGTTCTTGGAAAATAACTTTCCATACTCAATGAGCAATTAGTAATAATCTCTCGAGTGTCCATTCTCTTTTTACAGTGAAATATTCTTTTTCCAATTCCGGACATTTTTTAATCGATATTCCGAGAGTTAATGGCTGTAATGATGATTTTAAATAGTTAACTGGACGAGCTTTCGACATGCGGAATTAAGTTTCACTTTATCACGACAGAGGAGGCCCGAGATGGCATTTTTTCTCATCTCAATATTCATAGGTCCAGGGAGATCGATCAAACCTTACGAAGTTAACGTACTCTGCGTGAAAGAGACGTAATACGAGGATACGAATATATATGGGACATTCCATGCCAATTAAACCTACTACGAAAATTGACATTTTTCATTCAACCAAAAATAATAATCCACGTTTTTTTTGTGTATAATTTTTCTGTTTATTGAAATTTTCCAATTTTTGTTTCGCAGAAATGCTTGCAAACAAACCGAGCACAATTCTGCACAACTTTAGTGTTTTGAAGAGAAAAAAAATGGCAGGGCTAACTGCGTACACATAAAACAGTGTCAGACAACGAAAAAGTGCCAATTTGCAACGCATGGTTGAATTGGCATGGAATGCCCCGTGTATATATATCGATTACGCAGTTGGCTTTGTCACAATTCTCTCGGGGATTCCATACCTGTATAAGGGTTGCCCGCTGTTCTCTTTGAACCAGAGCAGCATGGCGACCGCGTCGTTCGCGTCACGAGGCTGTTGAAGTATGTCACAAGGAAGGCTCACGTTTCTTCCAGCGACGCCGCGGATCATCTCGACTGACCCTGAAAAATCGAAAACATTTTTTTATTATTTATTTATTTTTTCCTGCAGATGCAGCGCAAGATCTGTGAGTCACCGATCACCGAGTCACAATCAAATTCAATGATGAATTTATTCAAAATATATTCAAGATTTTTGGTCGGATCGCTTGGCACCAGGCCTCGCGTCTCTGCATAACTTTTTTTTTGTTTCCCATTCGTTTCATACTACCAAAATAATACGAGCGTCGTTGTACTTTTCACGATAATTTATCCGCTCCAAAATGGATGGTGAATCATCAAACTACGAGAAACTTAACCGGGTCGTTGAGAGGGCGAATACAGGGGGAGCAAACGAACGTGGTATTTTTCTCATTTTACGAGAAGAATCACATAAAAACCCGATGAATTTCAATCGGTCGTAATTCAAATCTCAGCCCCTGCTACCCGCTTAACAGCCTGTGCGTAGACCTCCGATGAGAGTTAAAAACGAGACTGGAGAATTTATCATTCCGCGATAAAGGGTCTCGCGCCGTTCTCTACGAGATTTAAAAAATATTTCGGTCTCGAGAACAGAGAGAACGCGCAGTGATCGAACAACTTGAATATAACTCGTCGGTTATTCGAAAAGAGTCGAAAAATATACAAATTTTTTATACAAGTTTTGTATAATATCGCTTTTGCGGTAATTATCTGTGAGTGTATTACGAACTAGCCGTACAATAGTTCGCAAGACACGTCATATATTCGAGTTGTTTCTCGAAAAAAAATGTTGTTCCAATTTTGAATATAATATTCAATTAATAGCGATATCGAATTTTAGGCGATGAATTCGTCAGTGCGAGACATTGAAGACGTACCCCAGTGAAATGGCTTTTCGGTGCATCATTCATCGAATTTAATTTTCATTGTTTAATGAACGTCACGACAAACATTTTCGGTGTATCGTTTCACGGTGTTGCACACGGAGGGAGCAAATGTTTTTTTTCCATTTTGTCTTATTGCAGTTCATCAACCACGCGCACTGCTTTTTTTCAAGCTCGTCAAAGCTCGATCCTGAATCAAGAGCATCCTTCCGCGCCGACCGTATCTCTTTGTTCCATCCGCCAATCCAATTACTCGTACCGTAAGCCAAACTGGACGCTGGTCAACTCATTTGAAGGAATTCAAGACTCTCGCAGAATCGGAAGCTGATGAACAAACGATCCAACAGCGTGCAACCAGCAATCACGTCCGTGCTGGACCGACAAAACAACAAAGAATCCTATGGTCCAAGACGATGAATTCCAAAGTCCCTGAGGTCCTCCAGGATTCAATATTCAAAGCTGGTCAACTTATTTGGAAGAGTCGAGGACTCTGGTGGAATCTGAAGCTGCGATGAACGAGCAATGAAAATGCTCGCAGCCGGCAATCGCATTTCTGCAATTTTGCACTGGAAATACAAGGAATGCAGGGGTAATGTTCCAAGAGGATAAATCCCGAGGTCGAACGACAAACAGAGAGAAGCAGAAATAAAAAGCCAAGGAGAGCAGAAGGAACGAATTCATTCAATCTTGTGCAAAGCGCTCCTCGCTACTTCCGGTTGCCCAATTCGACTTTATTTGTACTCGTTACCGTTAGCCTCTGGTCTGACTCGATTGATCAGTATACGAAGACTATGGACCACAAAAACGTTCAAGCCCCGAAACTGCCTTCAATTTCGTGGGTTTTGGTTCTTTTGGTCCCTTGGTGATTCAACATTCGAGGCTTCGATATTCGACTTATTTTATCCAGTCGATGATGCTGGTAGCATTGGAAACTGATGACAAACGGTCCTGGTGATGCTGAGTTGAAGATACCGAGAATATCCGGGTAATGTTTAGAGACGACAAATTCTGGGGTCTCTGAGGTCCAACGACAAATGGGAAAACAGAGATAAATAAGTAAGGACAGATGGAGGCGTTTAATCTCACATCCAAAGCTCTATTCGTACTTCTAGTTTTTCCTTAGCTGGCCAATCTGTCTACATTTGTTACAGTTTGCCTGTGATTAGAATCGATCGTAGAGTACGCGGAAACTATGTCAGCTGAAGGTTCAAGCCTCCTAAGTGCTTCAAGTATCACGAGTTTTGTTGCTAAAGCACTCGATAAATGGATACTCACACATGCACGCACGAGTGAACATTGACGTCGAAAAGTTTCCCGATAAGAGTATCAACCAAGAAAAATGGTAATTTTGCGCAAACCAAACCTCGAACGGTGGTTAAAACACGAAAGCTTCAACTTGCGAATTGTACACATGGATTTTCCTCGAGCTTTCCGTTCTTCGCAAAAAAATGTATTTCCCACTGTTGTAAGTTTATTCATTGGCGATTTTTCTAAATTTCCAAGAGCTGCGAAAGTTTTCTCCGAAAATTCAAAAACTGCTGGTATGTCACTTCTATTCGATTCCAGGGCTATTCGCAGCCCCAGGCATATATCCGTTCGCGCGAACGTTAAACACGCGTGCATTTATCCGTGCGCGTATAAAATGTTGATTGGAACTAAAAGCGAACGCCCGTTAAGCGAAAAGACGGGCATATATCCTGCTTAATTTCCTCGAAGGCACACCAACGAATCACCGAATGGAATCCCCACGGAAGATCACAAATTTCCTCTTGCGTAGGGCAAAGTATCAGCATTGAATGCTTTCCATGAAGCAAACTGGGCTTCCAACATAATTGCGAGCTCTCGCTCTCTCGGCCGAACGTTACACTACATCCCGCGATCTACTCCGACGAGATTCTCGCACTACCCGCGCACTCATCTCGTTCATTTCAGCAAAGTATCCAATTTTCTAGAGAGGAATCAGGAACATCGGATAAACGTTATTTCTTCCCCTCGGAAGTAGATAGATACGAGGTCTGTCCGCCTACACGCCGGATCGCCAGTTATATGTGACTCCAAGGAGGGCACGGAAAGTCCAAGAGAACTGGGAACCAAACGGATTCATGTACTCGGAGGTTTCTCGCTATAAGACGTCAACTGTGGATTCTGAATCATGGACCGGTAAATGTTATGGGCCAACAAAACACGAGCCACTAATGCTATTATACGACCCTGAAGGAGCGCACTCCGTGCCACGTTCGTTGTCGGCTCTCTCGGCTTGTCCTTCCTCGCTTTTTATGCATTCTCTTTATGGTACCCAGTCAGCTTCAGAGGCACGATTGCAGACAAAATCTGTGCATCCGATGCTGATGAAAAAATGACATAACGTGCTTTGAACATGCTGGATAACGGAGAATTGAACTTGGAAAGCATACAAAAAATGGCAATGTGCTAAACAAGGTCCTGATGAAGTCAATTTTGGTAGAAGAGCTGAGTTTGTCGCTTGAAACTAGCCATCAAAGGGATAGGACAGTGGGCGTTACAAAAGAAAAATCTCAAAAATCATGACGTCAATCTCACTTGGATCTCTGGAAGTTTTTGCTCGCGCGATATTGGCCATCATGAAGCCACGAGCAAGAACCGCACGAAAGTTTCGCCTCTGCGACTTGTCGTGTGTTTGAACTCAACCAAAGTGCGAAACATCGAAATGAACTGGAACGTAAACGGATTGATGAACCCGCAGCTTCCGCGGGATGTCATCTGTGGAATCTGATCCATGGACCGGTAAGTGTTACGAGGCAACAAAACGCAAACCACTAATTCCTTCGGACGATTTTGACTCTCCGTAGATACTCGTGAGAATTTCAAGATACCCCACCGGTCGATTCCACCCCGAAGTAACAATTCTAAACAGGAATCGGTCTCACGCTGCGACGAAAATTACGGAACGAGCTTTAAAAATTGTTGATGATTTACGAAGAATTGGATTAGAAAAAAACACACATAAGAATGCTAAGCAAATCCTGATTTGCCCAAAAAACGACACTTTTTCACCTGAAAGATCAACATTTTTTCGACTCTTGATCGTTTCAACTGAATTCGATGATGAGACTCCTCGGTACGCGTTTGAAAACCAGTAAAAAAGTTGCAATGAGATGGAAAACTCGTAACTTTTTTCTTTTCTAATGTTTTCAACTGAAATTTCGAGTCGGTGCTCCTGGGATGTGATGCTTTTGGATAAACAATAGTGACGCGTAGTGTGCGCGTTAAAAAAAAACGTATTTGGCTCGACTATACCCCAATGATGACTAGGGAGGGTTGAACGAGCACGCCTGTAGTTCACTCGTGCCACGTTGGGACTCTAGCTTTCTCGGTCTTTTCGGGTTTCGTCTTTTCCGCATTCTCTTGATGACCTATGCGCTGCGATGCGGCTTTGTGCCTCGCGAATCCCGTCTGATCCTCTCGCAGCCTCCGACGTTCCTCAATCTCTGGGGATTTTTGCTCTCGTGAAACCAAACGACCAACTGTGTCGCTTTCATCGCTGCGAGAGAGCCTCCTCTCTCGCAGTCATTGTCAAAAAAATCAGCAGAGATGGATGAAAGAAACAGATCTTTGGACAAACGGTGGCAGTCGATGGGATAAGTTTACGACCGATGCTTCGGGATGAGAGTGAAAACGGCGTTTCTTTCCGTTATTGTGCACCACAAGTTGCGTTGACACTCAAATATATTTGTCCTCGCCATCTTCTTCGTCCGTTGGCGACGTTGCCCTTATTCCCCTTCCTCTGTTATGAGGGTGAAGATGAAGAACCATACCGTAAGCAGAGGGGCGATGTAATTACTGGAATTGGTCGGAAGGGCAATCCGTCCGGAAGTCCATTACGTTGGATATTTTAAACGCTTGGTCCTGAAGGGGGAGAATGTATCGCAAGGCAATTTGTGCGGTCCCAGACTCATGGGCAAAGTGGACCACCTTTGATGGGATTATGAGAATCGTGATTCGGTGGACAAAATTATGATGTTTTGCCGACGTTTGCCGAGTTTCGATCAGCATGACAAAATCGTCGTATTGGAATCCGCCGACTGCAATCTGTCGTTCACTGATAATCTTGTGAATAATTCGTTAACCAATGTATAATCAAGAATTGCCCGATAATTTCAATCTGAAGAGCCAATCGAATAATTCGAAAATCCAACAAAATCAATAAAATACATGTTGCCCGATCTTGGAAGAAGGTCGCTGTAGCCTGGATCTAGGATGGTGATGACGACGGGGAGAGAAACGAATCGGACAAGCGCGGCAGTGCAGGGGAGTCAGTTGGGGAGAGTATTTTGCGGAAAGGTGAAAATTCCTCGGAGCCGCCGGCGAAACTTCACCGTTGGTTCGTACTCACCCTCGGTCGGACGGCCTGCAGTGGAAAGCTCGCGCAAAACTAGTTTCGACCGAGGGTTTCCTCGATAGACTCTCGGTGTGACCCAAGGCTATACGCGGAGAATGCAGGAGTACGATGGACAGAGAGAAAAAGAGCGAGATCGGACCGATGAAAAGAGAATAAAATAAAACTGTGAAAGGCTGACCTTTGTATTTTCCATTCTCAGCTGGTAGCACAAAAAAAAAGGGGGAAAAAGGACCCCCCGTGGTGAATAACCTCCATATTCGATCGTTGCCAGGGAAATGAACAAAAGGCGGAGCTTTATTTCCGCGGGAGAGAAAAGAGCAGGGCTCTCGATGCTAACCACCGCCGACGTCCAAAGGGACACAGGACACTTCGGTTGGAATTTGAATTAAACGAAGCTTTTGTTCTCACCGTTGGGAGAAAAACGGACGTCCATGAACGTCGTCGTTTCTTTCTATTTCCTATACACCCCTCTTCCCGCTCCAGGATCATATCCTCCCCAGCCAGCGCGGAGAACACTGCTGGGGCGGATAAAAGGGCCTAAAAAAGTGCTGCGATCCAAGAGCTTTACTCGGTCGAACATTGAGCCACAGTCTTGTCTATTCGCCAAGAGTCATTTCCATCCTGTGTCTAAATAAATCCATGTAGGAATCTTCGACAGCTCGGACGTGGTCCAAGGACCTGGATTCCCGGTCAATTGCTCATGGAATTATCGGATGGAAGTCACCATCGTGTGTTTTGTAACTCTGATCCTTTACGTTGTGTACTTTAATACAGCGGGAACGGATAGATCCACGAGGGTAAACTGAACACCGGAAGTTCCACTCTCCAAAAGCTGCTTTTATCGTCCGTTGTTTGACTTTCGGTCGGGTCGCACCTGCTGCAGAGATCATCAACGAAAAATGACACTCGTCCGTTGATTCCTTTTCTTTTTTCTCCATTTTATCGTCTCTATCTTTATGACCCATCTTTATCTGCTTTATCTCCATCTTTATCCGACCATTGGTTTACCAACGGTGGATACAAACATCGGAGACTCCAGAGAGAGAGAGAGAGAGAGAGAGAGAGAGAGAGAGAGAGAGAGAGAGAGAGAGAGAGAGAGAGAGAGAGAGAGAGAGAGAGAGAGAGAGAGAGAGAGAGAGAGAGAGCCGGTTTCAAGCCCTTCTACCCACTTTTGCCTCCTCCGCCTTGGAAGTCCAATGACGACCCAACGCCGAGAGGTCCGCTCGCTGAAAGCCAAAAGTCCCTTACAGTGCTCGAATTTCGATCGAATAGAATATTTCGTCAAAACGAATAATTTGGATTCAAAGTGCCATCATTCTCATCCGTCATCATCCGCCGGAAGATACTTTTTCGGTTTTGCGATACGCGTGTTGTCCGAGTTTAAAACGAGGTCACTGTCGATTATCCTCTCTCTTTATCACATGCACACAATGTGTTGCGTGTGTGCTTCCATATGTTTCCATGCGTGGGTTGAGCGAACGTCTGTTTGATTTGCAGATACTCCTGCGGAGTGGAGCTGCGGGCAATGTGCTCTAACACGGAGCACTCAACGTGCCAGCTCCACCAGTGCTGCGCCGCGTCCATCGTTTCGATCCTCGTGCTTGTTTTTTTCGCTTTTCCTCCGATACCGACCTCATCTCGGCGCAACTCAGTTGCCCTAAGAACCGAATGGTAAATTCCGTTTTACGGAACGATACAATGATTGGCATTAGATGGAATCTACGGCCTCGAGTTAGTCCGGAAATATCCTCTCGCTGTTTTTCCCCGCGGTGTTTGGGCTTCGTCGCGTGGCAATGACTGTACACCCGGCGGTTCTTGCTTCCGGCTCTTATCGTCGTGTTTGCGCTCGGGCAAAAGTTGATGAACCGCAATAGGGCTCTTCGTTCCAGGCAAACAAGCCGAATCGGCAAACTGATTATGAAGGGGGTAAGCAAAATAGAATCGAGTGAATTTCGGAAAAGCTAAGCTCACGCGTATACGTATATAGACATCCCGCGCCCATCATCCGAGTTTCGAAGAGGGCGAATAAACGAGATGATATGAGCCGAAGGGAAATCCGAGATGGGATCGTGCGGTTGTGGATTTATGGCCAGCAACACTGAAACTGACTTGAAATTTGGAGTACCCGCGCGATACTGGGAAAATCTGACGAAACGTCTCGTAGGATGCTGAAGGCGATTATTTTTTGTAAAGACAATTTTCAAAAATTCCAAGAAATCGTTGGAACAATGCTAAAGATACTCAAAAAGCTTTTCTTTTCCTCATCGTGCTACACGCGATGAGGAATTCGTTCATTTTGTTTGGATACGCTTGAATTTATTCGAAATTCATTTCTGAGTCTTTCGAAATTACTTCTTTGAATTTCGGAAAAATTCGAAGAATTTTTCTCAAGGGTTTCTCAAGGTGCGTATTCTAATAAATATTATATACAAGACGATGCACATAAAGTGTCCAACCCAGAAGCTGTGGAATTCTCGATCATATTCTGAGCTGAATTACTTAATCGTTATTTAATTCAATCGAAAATCAAAGAGACATCACATTTTGATTGCAAGTAGACAATTTGCGAGAACTAAGGGAATAATCTTTGGATTCGGAAACATATTACCGATTACGTGGCGTTTAAATATTCTCATATTTCTTTAACGAAAAATATTGTGTTCGTAATACTGCCATGTATGTTAAGATTTCAGATTGAATGAAATATACAAGAAATAAATGTTGTATAGACTTACGATTATGAAATATGATATCATTCCCCACTTGATGCAAATAACTATCCGCACAATGTTTTTTTTGTTATGAAAATATTTCGTTTTTGTTTACATGGTTATAATTGAATGGATCCAAAAATGATGAAGGAGAAGAGGTATGTAAATTTCGAACGTGTGTCTGGCTCGCAATCACTTCGACACAATTATCGTGACTCGTGTGCCTCTTGTCTTACTCGCGACTCTGTATTTAATATTCTTGCGTCCAATAAAACATGTACTTAATGTGAGAATATTGCATTTTTCGCGGTTCCATCGATAATAATAATCATTGACTCAAGATCCGGTGTACTAGCCCCTTAAGAATGATTCGGAATTCCAAACCCGAAGGTACAGTACAAAAACTGCAGCACAATGCGAATCTTCCCGAGTACGTTCATGCAAAATCTCCAAGTTGCATAACTCGGAACGAAATTCCCTCTGTGCAATGTGGAAAAGAAACGAAAATATTTCGGAAAAGACATTCGCGAGAAAATGGAAGAATGAAAGATCGATGCCGAAGAGAACTCGTTGTGGAAAAATAAAGACACGAATATATTTGAGGCAATAATGCAGTTTTATTAACTCGGCTGGAAAAGTTTGTACACAATTAGTTCGTTATTTATTTCGTATCGCAAGTTACTTGCATAAAAATTGAACGTGGCTGCGGAGACAAAAAAGAAAAGGAAAGGACGAAGGAAAAGGTAACCATGACGGAAATGTGCACGCGCGAGTCAGAAAAAATAGCGTCAAGCTGACTGTAACGTGCGTGCGATTTTTCTGCTTTTTCACTCGTTTACTTTTTTTTCTTTGATAATTCTATAAAAAATTGAGGGAAAATGATTTACAAGGCCAAAATAATTACAATTACTTGTGAACTTTACGATATCATAAATTGACATTGTACTTATTAATATTAAACTACGAGCGATCGTGCAGCAAGTATAGTCCAATTCCGCTACGACATTTCTACGACCCCTCTGCCATTCTATAAATCTCGTGCATATTTTAATTAGTAAACGTTGTTTCAATATGCTTATCAACAACAACATCGCTCCCGTTGTGCCTCTGCCGCTTATTTCGTTTAGCCTCGTTTTATCTTCTGTTACATTCTGCAGCGTTTCAATGATTCCAGATTTTCTTCTCCTGGGACTTTTTGGCGTTCATGGTTGAGCTCATGATATTCTCATTTTTTCGCCCGTCTCTCCGCTATTTTTTCCGGGTTCTCCGATTCTAACTTTTTTCGCCGCTCTCTCCTGCGCTTATACGCTGCTCTCTTCTTCGCAAGTCTCTCCACTGCTTTTTCCGGGTTCTCCGATTCTAACTTTTTTCGCCGCTCTCTCCTGCGCTTATACGCTTCACTCCTCTTCGCCAGGCTCTCCACTGCTTTTTCCGGGTTCTCTGATTCTAACTTTTTTTGCCGCTCTCTCCTGCGCTTATACGCTTCACTCCTCTTCGCCAGGCTCTCCACTGCTTTTTCCGGGTTCTCCGATTCTAACTTTTTTCGCCGCTCTCTCCTGCGCTTATACGCTTCACTCCTCTTCGCCAGGCTCTCCACTGCTTTTTCCGGGTTCTCTGATTCTAACTTTTTTTGCCGCTCTCTCCTGCGCTTATACGCTTCACTCCTCTTCGCCAGGCTCTCCACTGCTTTTTCCGGGTTCTCCGATTCTAACTGTCTTTGGCGCTTTCTGTAGTGCCTCAAATATTCGCTCCTCTTCGCAAGTCTCTCCACTGCTTTTTCCGGGTTCTCCGATTCTAACTTTCTTTGGCGCTCTCTGTAGTGCCTGAAATATTCGCGACTCTTCGCCAGGCTCTCCACTGCTTTTTCCGGGTTCTCCGATTGTAACTTTCTTTGGCGCTCTCTGTAGCGCTTATTCTTTTCTCTCGTCTTCGCCCGTTTCTCCGCTATTTTTTCCGGGTTCTCCGATTCTAACTGTTTTCGGCGCTTTGGCATTTTTTCTTCTACAATAAACACAACACTTTCCATCGTTCCATCTTCTTCTTTTATCGCTCTTTGGATCCCCGTAATCAAATACGACATCTGTTGATATTGTCGATTTATCAATGCCTCTGTCGACTCTTCAGCCACGATGAAGACAACACCCTCCATGGTGGGGTTTTCTTCTTTCACCGGTCTTGGGAACTCTTCGCCTAAAAACGGCATCGCTTCGTCCCATTGATTGTCCGATGTCTGATCCACCTCTTCCTTTACAATGGCGAGGAGACTCTCCGATGTTTCCCCCTCTGCCTTCCCCGTAAGTTCCACCCTCGAAGCATCGGTATCACCCGTTGGTGAGGATTCTCGAAATGGCTCGTTAGAGGTCTTAACTTGTCTTAGAACGCGTCGCGTCGACGGTCTTTCCGCGTCCTGATAATAGGTCAGAATCGATATATACATTAGCATTGAGCATGATCAAGAGTTATCCTTTTATCACAAACAATATTTGGATCTGAATTTCTTTAGCATTTACCTGCTGTACTGAAACGCGGTTTCCTCGGATTTCTCGGTTGGTTCGCGTGACTTCCTGCTGTGCTGAATAAACTACCACAATACCGAAAACGATTAAATAAATGACAACGGCAGAATTATACCTCGTCATAACTACGGTCAGTATGAGAATTGTTTTTAACTATATATTTTCGGCTGAGACTGCCGTTTCACACTTTATTTCACTTCACTTAGTTCACTTTATTTCAATATCTCCACGAAATGTCAAAGACGGAAAATGAGCCAAGTGTCGCTGAAGACGAAACGATAGCTTTCAACTGCGTGGTTATAGGCCAGGGTTGACTATTTATACCTTTATTTTTTTCAATGTTCGATTCGAAAATGTATTCTCGACACATGTGGCAATGAGATAAAGAAATTATACGACAAAAGTATTCATTTGCGCATTAGGTCATTTTGTGTGTCTACGTGATCGATAAATTCCGACAATATATTTTCAAGTATTCAATTAAACATATTTTAAGAAATTCTGCATCTATCTAGTCGCACGAAAAGAATATGGGTCTTTGTGGAAGCTTATTTACTTTTCATTCGCTGTGTGTTTCACCCACCGAGTTCTCTGCACGTGTCGACGTTACGCAACGACTGGTAGCGTTTTGATAATATTTCTATTAATGCTGATAAGTGAAGCTGATCAAATAGTCGATTTCTCGTGAAGAAAAAAGTTTTTACACAAAAACATGATAAGAGCATTGCGTATGCGATCTACAAATAACGCTGAAGAATAATGGAAAATGGATATACTGGTCGCGTACGAAATAAATTTCATAAAGCATGTAGTAAAGAATACACTTTTTCTAAAAGTTCAAACGGTCATAATTTTTCTCCATTACGGTACGTGTTCAACGAATTTTGTATTCCAAGCCAATTTTCGACCCACCGTCGATAGAAATAGGACAGCATCTTTGGAGTCGCAAAATAATCATAAGTGAATTCCTTTTGAACCTCAATGAGCCTTGATCTTTTTTCAATGCGATACGAAATATGCAAACCCCGTTTGCATTTTTCACAAAAAAAAATATATCCTTCTAATCCTTGTAATAACAAGTTGATGAGCAAATATATTTCGAAAAAATCGAAATATCGAAATATCGCATGCATCGTTGTCGTTTTATTCGTTCTGTAATTGGTTGGTGATGAAAAAAAAGGTCCGAATGAGAAAATCACACAAACTATATATAAAAGAGTAGCCCCCCCCCCCTTTTGCCCGATTTTATATCAAATGAGCAATCTTTTGAAATGAGCGAAAAGAAATGAACGTTCCTCGTGCATGCGTGTGCGAGTATCGGAATAACGCGGTATATTCGATTCTTCGTCGCACCTAACTTTACGCAAAGTACGAAAGAGAAGGAGAGAGAGAGGAAAAGCTTCGCGAACTCGCTATCGACGCGATAAATTTCTTCTGTCCCGGATTTATTCGCGACGAGAGATACGACTTACCGGCAACTCGCTCCTGTAATTTCGTTTTCAATGATCCGTTAAAGATCGAATATATACCGCTCGGTTGAACTCGTGAGACTCTCCCCTGTACGGGATATAAAGATACAAAGGTATATCAGATGGTTGTCTGATGCATGCATAAGTGAAAAATAACAAGCACTCGCTTATTCGGGGTGTCCAAAAAACGAGATGATATCAATTTGAATCAAAGACTCCGTGAGGAATATCCCGAGATGTCGAATTGTACTCGAGTATTTTTTTCGTAGGACCAAAACTCAGTGATGAGTTTTACTCGGAATGGATCACCCAGCATCCGTATTTTTTGGGGATTCAATGCAAAACGTGAATCACCCTGTATACGTGCCTCGAGAAAACCCATTGACGTCAGTGTCGTTTTACGAGAAATCCGGTGTAACTCATCGTATCGTCGACTCTCATGACGCTTTTGAATGTCAATAATCGAGAATCTCTGCAGAATATTACGTCAGAAAAAAGAACGAAGGAATATTGACCGTACGTCGAAGCCGGTCTTCCCTCGTTCCGAACTCTGGCCAAACATTGAGAAAAAAGTGCACGAAAACAATTAAAAAATCTGTAAAGAAATAGATAATGGCGATTCAATCGATTTCTTCTTGGTTTCGATATTATTCGATGAAAAGATCGTAATTATTTACAGGGCGTCTCAAAATTGGGTGATGACGATTCAACACTACATTAGAGATGAAATTTCAAGTCGACCCATATATTGGGTCAGTTCGTGACAAATCGACCTCCTTAATCAAATTTTTTCTTCTCGTTCTAGTTTTTACTGTTTTTTTCGTATCTTATAGTTTCCTCGAAATTCTTCAAATTTTTCTCATCTTTCCCTACCTTCATTTTTAAATTACAGTTGATTCTATTAAAAATACCAATCTAACGAATCTAACCAAAATACCAAATGATGAGTCGCAATGGAATTTTTTTTTCAATTTAGCAGGATATATTTTTGACACTCTGAAGACCAATGCCATGTCATTTTCCAACGTTTTTTCTTTATTCCGAGTGAAAACGTTGGAAAATGATATTGGTTCCGCCGTCGCATCTTTTCAAGCGCGGGCGTAACTCTTTGTATGCCAATCGAGTGTGTCGAAAAAAAAGTTGAAAGAAAACAGATGTAAATGGAAGTGTAAAGAAGCGAAATGAAGACGCAACTTACGGAGGATCGTGCGCCAGTAAAAGTGACGATGAAACAGAAAAAGACCGTAGAGTTTTTTTCGCTGACGCTCGAGAATCGTTGGGCGTAACGAATGATATCCGAGTGGCGAATTGTTTTTTTTCCATCGTTTTTTTCGGCCCTTTTGCAGAAATCAATTGCGGGAACAACAATGAGATCTACTTGATCGATAAATTACGATAATATTTTAAGAAATTCTGTATCTATCTAGTAGCACGAAAAGAATCTGGATCTTTGTGGAAGCATATTTACTTTTCATTCGCTGTTCGTTTCACCCACCGAGTTCTTTGCACGTGTCAACGTTACGCAACGACTGGTAGCATTTTGATAATATTTCTACTAATGCTGATAGTGAAGCTGATCAAATAGTCGATTTCTCGAGAGGAAAAAAGTTTTTACACAAAAACATGATAAGAGCATAAGAGCATAAGAGCATCTACAAATAACGCTGAAGAATAATGGAGCGTAGATATACTTGTCGCGTACGAAAGTATAATCCGAAAGAGTCGTACAACCATGTACACTTTGGGGCAAATCGATTTTTCATAATTAAAGGGGTGAAAAACGGCTCCAAAAAGATGGTACGTTTTTTACTCATAAGTAAATGGGGAATTCTGCGAATTTTCAAGTGACAGAGTCAGGACTGGCATCATCGGAAGGCGGTCATTTTTCTATGACTTTAGAAAAAAAGAAATTAGAAAAAAGTAATTAGGGGGAGATAAAAAAATTTGTTTTTAAAAAATTATTGCGGCTCCTCTTTTTAACATAGAAAGCTAAAAATTGGATAGCGTACAGAGTAAGGCGTATGCTAATTGGAGAAAAATTGGCGGAAAAATCCCATATAAATTTATTGTTCATTTCTGCGGTTAATTGAGAGGCCAAATGTGACGCTGCGTTCAGCGGCAGAGTGGCGGCAGCTCTGGCTCGCGCAAAAAATGAATCCGCGCGTTCAAATTCCGCGAACATGGAATATCTACGGAACAAAATTAACTTATCGACTTGTTTTTTTTTTTAATGTGGGCTAACTTTTTCCGCTGATCATGATTTTATTATTGAACATTTTGAAAAATTGAAAATTCACTTCCGAATTAATTAGATATTTTCAGTACCGATTTCAGTAACCGATTTCAATTTGCGACCGGCCAAACTGTTCGTTTTTCTAATATCTACAAATAGTTACTTACCCTTTTTTTTCTCGGATCTAGAGTTTCGACGCTATTTCTCAAAAACATGGTTTTGCCAACTTTGACCGCGTGGCAAAAAAAAGCCTGCCAAAATTTGTGGTTGGAGAGTATCAGGCCTTCATCAGAGGCATCGGCCCTACGCGAATTCGTCGGTTATAATCGGTCTAGCCCGGTGTCATGAAAAGAGCCCTTTTTCGTACCCGACTCCTGTGGACCATGGGTGAAATATATCATCATCTCGTGCATGACACTTGACCTTATAACCAAATTGCTTTTCAGTGGTGAAATTAAAAGATCAATGCACTTTGCATCTCACTTCGAATTTCGAGTTGGGAAATTTCATTGAATTATAAGTCGTTGTTGTGGTTACTTTGATACATATATATGAGATTAAATATATATATATATTTATACATATGTATATGTATGTAAAACGATGGATATAGGTTCGTTAATGGTCCACAGTAAACGAGGGGCTTGGAACGAACATACTGCGATATATGTATGACGATTGTCCTTGGTTCACTGCGTATCCGCACGCGTTATTGTTATAGCCATTAATAATAATGAGGTCACCATCAAGATTGTCCATTCGAAGCATGGTATCATGTCTATCCAACGTTTCACCCTCCTTCCCTCTCGCTGTACGTATATCCTTCTATGAAGAGTTCATAGAGGCCGGAAGTTGATCCTTTATCAAAAAAATATCGCGGTTATTCTTGTCTTTTTATTCGTCCGCTGACTAGTCGGTGAAAAAGGAATGAATTGGGTAGCAAAATTCCGTTTGCTTTCGATGCGCGCGTGTTTTTTGAATTTGACTGTTTTTTTTTGCGTTTTCTCACGGAAATTTCGATAGCTAGATTCCGTCACCCTTAAAATCGATGTTGAAAATTGGCGAAAAGAACGCAAAGGCGTGTGTGTGGAAAAATTAGCGAAAATCGATGGTCAGCCTTGAAAAATCTGTCGAAAATTCAAAACTAAAGAAATCGCGATGAACCAAACGGCATTTCGAAACGTCAATAGAAAATTCACAGAAAAAACAATTTGAAAGTGCTGACGAAATCGTGAAAAAATTCAAGTGCATTCAAAGAAAATTCACGAAATCACTTTAAACGTGAACAGAAAGTGAGCTTTCTGATTATATTCGGAAGAGTATTATTTTCCTTAAAAAATCTGAGAATTACATTTCAATAACGTTGTCATCGAAATTTATACTGTAATCCGATTTTGCCGAGACTGTACGTGTCTTACATCCTTAAGACCGTTTTTGACCCGTCGGTTGACGATCAACACCACAATCACATCAGTTGCCAACGAAATCGTTTAATTCACAGCCACGTAAAGCTCCCTGAAATTCCTATGAATTTAGTGACAGTGCAGGAATGTCATAAAAACTAAGCGTTTCGACTTAAAATCCAAGATATACTCTCCTCGTATACATTTATCTGGCAGAAATCACGAAGGAGTCGACACGGCTTGTGGGAAAAGCTTCATTAGACGTTTATTAGAAGGAGCGAGAGAACAAACTGGAAAAGCTGCGTCATGGGAGCTTTTGAGGTTAACCGAGAGGACAAGGACGTCGCTCTCGCGTGCGCCCTCTCTCGATATTAATTAAGCCATTACAAGAGACAGCGTGGAGGGCCGCGAGCTTCCCTTTTCTCCCAACGATTTCTCGTATTAATTTCTCTCGTACTTCATCAACCCCGCCTCATCCTCTGGGCGGTTCCTTCTCTGAACTCCCGGTCTTTTTGGCCTCCTACTGGGTTTATAATTACGCGATGGTTTGGGAAAGTTTGAGCGAAGCCAATGACGATTCTTTATCGAAACAATTGCAGGATAGGGTCTATTGATTTATCTCTCCATAACCATGGAGATTTATTATCCAGTGAGATTCTTCGATGGAGCTTTTCATGCTCTAATTTCTGGTCGCTATTCGCGGCAGTTGAATACGAACGGGAATGCACCTTTTTTTTGTTTCTTTCGAACAATTCACAATTTATTCCAAATTTTCGTCCGTGATTTTGTCAAACTTTACATCACGAATTGTGAATTTTTATTTTCACGTGGAACAGTCTCCACGTAAACTGAAATAGGATGAGAATTTCGCGTACTTGGCGATACTTGTAAAAATCAGAAAAAAAATTCAACCGCGTCCAAGATTGCGGGCACGATTATTTTCAATATTTTTGAAATCTTGGGAAAACTTTTTTCATTACACACAAAATTAACGCGTTTATTCCCTTGAATACACCTGATCTTCATTTCAAAATACGATGGGTATCATAGAATTTCATTTTTTCTAATTTATAATCGAAGAAACTTTAATGCGAAGCCTTTAGGCACGAGAGATTCTGAGCAATTTTCGTTTTGTTTCATGATTTTTCGAAATTTCAAAACAGCGAAAAAATGTCGAAACCCTTTGAGCGTACTGAAAGAAAAACCGCGCGAATTCGTATTGTCGGAAAAGAAAAAAGTTTTCCGAATATTTTCAGAGTTCTCTTATTTCCGAAATTAGTTTAAAACTCTTTTCATGGTATTTTGAATATTTCATCACTCTGAGAAAATTTCTGAAAAACGCATGTGCATTCGGAAAAAGAATCTATTTCGCACGAAAAAAAAATCAAGTCCTTTCAACATTCTTCGATTCTTTGTTTTTTTTCGTTCAAATTGTCAACAACTGCTCGACACTTTTTTCTTAATTTGTTTTTTAAAACGATGACCAATTTACCATCAAACGAAATCGTTCTTCATCGAGGAAACAATTTTCCACGAAAATTCCGCGATATTGCGTTTGTGTATTTCGCGAGATTAAGGAAAATGAAGGTCGTGACTCGCAGTTAGGGAGAAAGGATTGCAAAAATTCAGGAAAAATCCTGCCTTGTAGGAAAGTTATTTCATAAATGTTATTTGGACGAAAATGGTACGTGAATATTGTTCCGGAAGGGAAATCCGGGGGCGGGGGATGAGACTCAACGAGACGTTACCGTCTGAACAAAAATATTTTTTATCTCAACTCAGTACGTATATATAGTATGTAAATATATATATATGTACACATGTCGAACAAAGTATACCGAGAATATTTGCAGCACCTCTTGAGGCGAAATGTCGAAATACATTTTTAACGACCCGGTCCGATTCTACCCGAGGTCCTTAACGCTCTTCAGCGAGATTCCGGTATGTAAGCACGAAAAAAAAAACTTTAACCACGAATTTGCCGAATGAATTTAACGAGTGTGATCACCGTTGCGTATCCGACTGTATATTGTTATATATATATTATCTAAATCTAGAGACGCGGCAGCGTCTCGGCGCCAAGTGATTTAAAAAAAAATTCAAATCTCCCGCTAACTTCTCACGCTCAAGGCAATGCGCCGCTCTCATTTACTCTAACCCGGAGTTTTATCTGTCCGAACAGAAATTCAACTCGCCCGATCTCACACGCTTGTGCTTTAATCGAAAATCTAATGACACTTTAGAATAGGAATTATATGTTTCTCTTTCTAATGAGCCTACTCACATTACGAAAGCACCCGCGAGCAAGAGTAAACGTGTGATACTCTAAAAATACTTTGGGACTTCTTCAGTAACAAAAATGAAAGGTAAACTCAGAGTCGGGATATAATCCACTTGAAAATTTAGTATTTACAAAAAAAAAAGTCCGTGCATTTTTGATTGAAAAAGTTATTTTTATCAATAACTTTATCGAATATAGAGGAATAATGAAAATCTTCAGTCGGCCGTGATCGTGCAGCTCGGTCGAACGACCGTCCGACTATTGACGGATTTTACTACTGCACGTGATGCCGATGCGCTCGGTTATTTTTTTTCTTATATATTCCCCTTTTTATAGTCGATATACGTTCATGGATAAAATTTTTACTCGTCTCTATGAATATAACGTTGAAAATCGACGTGATAAAACCATTGTCGTATCCATGCTGATATTCATGAGAAAAAAAATATCACGAAATCACTCGAGGCTGCACGATGAAAAAAAGAAGATCGTGAGCCACACGTCATTCGACACCTCTTTATACACGTTCTATTAATTCATTTTCCATTCATTATTGGAAAACTTTTCATTTGCGAAAGTTTTGTTTTATCTGAGCGAAAAATGAAACGCCGATGCCGAGCGTGCATCCCATCGGGACGCATTTTTTTTCTCTCGTCAAATAAAATTCAGCGATTCGTTTTCAATTTGCCTCTCCTCTTTCCCAATATTCTTTGCACTGAAAATTTCCATCGCATCGTATTGTCCAATTTGTGTGTCGCTAAAGTCGAAAAAGTCAAATACATAAATGAGTCGCGCCAAAAGATGTATAAAAAATGTTAAAATTTCTTCTTTCTCCAGAACACGGAAAATTTGTCAATAAAATCATTTTCGCATCTCCTTGCGAAAATGTAAATCTCGAGAGAGCGTCACGGTTCGGTGTTTTGAAAAAAGTAATTAAGTCTCGAAAATGTTTTGGACAACGTGGGGCAAAAATCGTTTTTTTCTAAATCTGAAATGTATTTATTTCTTCAAAGGTCTCGACGCGATTTTGATTTATTTCAAATTTACTCCACTCTTCGCATCACTTGCAAACGTATCGAATTTTCATTAAACACA
Organism: Heteropelma amictum; assembly: GCA_959613375.1. NCBI lineage: Eukaryota > Metazoa > Arthropoda > Insecta > Hymenoptera > Ichneumonidae > Heteropelma > Heteropelma amictum. The sequence goes on along the minus strand of OY390720.1, from coordinate 38,508,541 downwards.
AAGTTGGATTGCGTTTCTATTCTGGATTTCGACCGAAGGAGCAGCGATGAAACAGGAAGTGGAAGTTTCAAACGAAGGGAATATTTAAAAGGAACCTGAGATAAATTGAATTCGAATGATTACAAAGCTAGAAAAGAAATGAATTGAATGGAAAATCAATTCACGTGGAAGGATCTATTCCGTTTCGAGATATATATTTTTTTATTTTCGATGGCCCAGGAGAGCTTTCGGAATTCTCCGATCCTTTCGCATCGATAAGTTTCTTCCTCCGAATTGATCAATTTTCCGCAACATTTATTTTCGAAGCTCTCGATCGGATCCCTCAAAACTCAGCATCGTCAGGAGAATCATTGTAAACATAAGCGCAACTTTTTGTTTTTTTTTGTTTCATTTTTTTATCAATGTTGCCCATGTTGCACTTTTGTGAAAAATTGGAAATCTCGTGGTGGAAATCGATGCAATCCCAAGAGACACGGAGGAGGAACGAAAAAATTGATATTCCGCAGCTCACGCATCGTAAACCTGTTTCCTGGGTAATAATATTTTTCACGTTCTCAGTCCACAGTGAGGAGGAACGAGAATTTTACGATTACATGTAGGTTCACGATGTGTTCCATCTACGAAGGTCCAAGAGGGCGTGTGATCGTACAGTCGCGCCAAAACTATCCGATCGCACGAAGAGACGAGCTTTCGAAAGAAAAAAGTATCGTCTGATGAGCCCTTTTTGAAAATCGGGCAAACACAAAAAAATGTTTGATCCCGAAAAAAAGATAGAAAAAATAAGAAACGTCCGCGAATTTATTTGAGCAGACGAATCTATCAATTTTACAAAATCGTGAGTTTCGTTCGAATTTTTCAACGACGTCATGAAATTCAGAAGAAAATATATCATACGTGCAACACTGATTGAATACATCGTTGTGAATTTTCCGTTTTATCGCTAAAAAATGTCTAAAAATAGAGTTTCGAAGTACCACGATGTTTCTAAGAAATTTTTGGAAAAAAAGAAACATTTGCAACGAAGGATTTACGACAGAAGCAACAACAATGACAAAAGTTTCAGCAGTTCTTTCAGCTGTCCATCGCGAAACGAGCGAACAATCGACGGCGATGAATGTGTATCGGAAGTTCCATAGTTCCAACATAGATTTTTGAGAAAGGCTTTTCTTACGAAGCATTAGTGTTGACAAGTCTTACGATCGATGCGATGAAACACGAGATGGCGGTAAGGGTCTGCATGTGAGAGCTACACCCAAGATTGGATACACATTTACACGGCAGGCCCTCGGTGTTGAAGCAAAAGCCGATTAGCGGAGTCAAGGTGCGAGGATGGGACAACGTTTCCCGAGGGCGTCTCTCATCACCGCGTTGTCGTTTTGCTGTGTTTTGGCGCACTAACCAGGTAAGTATTCCGCAGTACATCCCATCGCTTTCCGTATAGCACCACAGGAATAACGTACACCATACCGGAGGTGGTTGGGTTAATACAAGCGGATAGATCTGCTCGGATATCCTTGCAGTTATGGCATGTTGCGGAGGTTGTAAATGACTGGGTTACCCTGGGAGCAGCTTGAGACGCGAGGAAGCGTCATGCCCGACCTTGTCGCAGCTACCATCTAAGCCACCTCCTCGACGCAAGGCTGATAGTCACGGATTTAACTGGAATAACAAGGACAACTTTGGGGCGCTAGGTAGGGCACTAATTGCCGTTGATTTTCGACTGGCGATGATGAAAAAATGGTCGTAGGATCCTTCCCCGACTTGGCGTTCGAGTGCAATGAGTGGACGCAGGCTGCAGTAATACCCCAAGTTGGGGTATCATGCCAGCAAAGTGTTCTACACATTCGTTTGGGTTGTCACTCGATTTTTATGACCTTGGGCGACTCTCTGAAGAACTCGAGTGTCCTTTGTGGTCTCGTGGGTCCATCCCGGGGCAAGAGTCTTTCTTGTTTCAGGATTCATTGACGATCGATGCGAAATCGCAGATTATTCCGGCAGACTTGTCCATACGTATTCATTTTTTCCCGTCCTTTGGTAGCTACGTTCTTGACCGGCTCCGAGAAGAACTTCACCATCTCTTAGGTCCACCGTTTATATACAGCCAGATCCGTTTAACCTGCCGACCATCGAGTTTTTATCATCGAGTTTCTCATCTTTTTTCAACTTATGCTCCAACCCAACCTTCACGATCGAGCCAACACGTTCCGACCCGCGGAATCCCTTTTGGACTTTCGACTCCATCCCTCCATTTCCAATTCCTGGCCGATGCCACCGTATCGCGGCTCTTTATCCCTCGGTTCTCCATCCTCTCACTCCCTTCCTCACTTCGCCCCAGTGAATCCCGCGGGACCCGTCGACGTACGAGCCCATATCTATTCCCCGGACGTGGACCCACCTCGAGTAACAACCATTCGGTCCAGTGAACATCGGCGTGTTCTATATCCTCACCCTTTTTTTCCCCTCCATCTTTCTCTCATACTTTGCTTCGCATATTCCGTTCTTTCGATGAACGAAATGCCAGCTCGCCCATCTGTGCCGTTCGGTTGAGCTTCCTGCGGATCAATGTTAACGCTCGAGTCGTTATCGCAATGACGGACAGCGGCGGTTTTGCGCGGACTCGTGTTTTTTTTTCTCTGCACGTTTATCTCGCATGTGAATGAGTCACCGGCAATGTCCGATGGTTCGAGCAAGCCGAATATCCATTTTCCCTCAATGTATTCGCCCGTAGAACGGACTGGCGGTATGTACCAGGAAGTATAGAAGACATATTGCGATAAAAGTTTTGTTTGGGTTGCCGGACATTGATCGATCGCGGTACAATGAGATTCCCCAACGTGTTGTACAAGCGAATGGGAGGATAAATATGATTATGTGATCTTGGATGGTGCTACATCGAGAGTCATATTCCCCGTTCCGATGCCTAACGTATCAACCCGCGTTATCTTAAGGTAGTCGTCTCGCCGATAGTGTTCTTTTTTTTTTTTGGCATTTCAATAAGATCGGGAGTATCTTTGAGCCAACATCGTTTAAATTCGAAAATATCTCTGAACCAACGCCCGAGCGCACGCGTCCTATTGGTCCAACTATGATAATTGATAACTCCACGGGGATTCGTCGGATCGAAAGGTGCTTGAGGGCTTTTCGACTTGCAATTTCATCCTCGATGCATCCAGCTTTGGGACACAGTGTAGAACGAACAATCACAGCTCTCGTGTGACTTTTGTGCAGCTGAAGGCCACTGAGACTATTGTTCTTTGCCGATCAAACCGTATAGGTTGACTAAGAAGCTCGTGGAATTCGTGCCAACGTGTTCTGAGGGATGTGCGTTTTGCACATTTTTTGTAAAGAAACTGAAGCGAAAATCTCTATCGAATAATGCATAAGGGTGTATGTAATCTCGAGTTAATGTCTATAATTCTTGATATCAATTCCTCGTGCCCGATTGATTATTCATACGACGTTCGACGCCAGTCTCTGGCTTCTGAATATTTTAATCCACGAAACGAATAATCGGCACGGAAAAATCATTGTCACGTGAATCCGTGATTATTAAAATTCAGGATGCCCGACAGATGTTACAAGGAAGGGGGTAAAAAACCCTACTGGGGTAACTCCAAATTGATTTCCAGCTCTTATTAGCGACGAGTTGTGAAATATTTACGAAATTTCTGTTTTCAAATAAATTGAAACACAGAAAGTTGCGCCTGAAAAGTGTCGTCGAGCAGTCGGTACGTTCGGATTGTATTTCATTTTTCGACAATTTATCGAAAACTTTTTTACATTAATATTACCATTGAAAAACACCGCGTCCATGGTATCTTGCACGGACGACTGAATTTTTTCAGACTTTCGTAAAAACTCGAAATAATACCCGCCATGGATCCTGAAATGTGTAATAAAAAATCAAACAACGTTGTCGAAACGAAACACCAAAAAGCTTTCCAAGGTATCTCCGCATTTGTTCGAAGCTCTCATTAGGGAGCTGCGAAATAATTGCAACATTGCTGTTTTAAAAAAAAAGTGAAAACACGAAAAAGTTTTCATCGTTACGTGAATAATGAGTAGTGCAGTGCGGACAATAGCAAGGCGTCACGTGGTGTGCCAACCTAACGTATGTACCATCGTAAGGGACAAACAAGGTTGTATAGAATTCGCGAGATGAAATTTCGTAATTGTTACATCGCGACGAATGGAATTACGGACAGACGACATGGAAAAAGGGTCGTGCTGAGGAATCGTAGAGCTTCCGTGTGGATGAGAGAATAATGGTACAGACTGTACGTTTTACGTTCGCCGGGATGAAAAGGGTTGTCCAGGTGGCGAGGTCGTTTCCCGGTGGGCAAGTTTCCCAAGGGTTTTTCACGAGATGCGGACAGACTCAAAAGTGTCAACAGCAGTTGCTCTCCTCGCGATTTTCGCCTTTTATTCACGCGCAGCATCCCTCTTTCTTCTCTCTGTTCATCTCCATCTCTCTCTGTTTGAGCTTCCTCATGTTCAAGCTCCAGCGGAAGACTCTATGAATGAGACAGTAGTATCAACTATGTGCCCGACGAATAGAAAGACGAAGCGCTAACGAGGTTAGTTTAAACGATCGTGTCGCGCGAGAGGAGCTCAACGCAGCATCCAGCATCTCCATGGTGTTCTGAAAAATCGTGAGATGGAAAACGTACAAAGTAACAGATGGTTGCATATTTCCATGTTATCTTATTCTCACGAGGGAACAAGGATAACCGAAAAAATCCATTTTGCGTGAATCTGCGAGTCGTTCGACTGAGATGAAAAATTTTGGTGAAAATAACTCGACCCTCGTTACTTTTATCGATTAAACACAGGAGCCATTTTTTGTGGAGCGTCGAATTTCCCGAAAAAGCGTAATATAGAATTTTTCCTAAGCTCGACGATGGGCGTTTTCGAAGATTCCAAAGATTCGAAACAAATCTGTCACGTGTTATTCGAGTAGAAGATTTTCATCTTCCGCGACGAGGAAACGCTCGATGTTAAGGGCCCATTTTTGGATTGGTGTTTTTTGGGGTACCAAACGATCAATTTTTCGTCAAAAAGAAACGAGAATCGTCTGTTTTTTTTCACCCACCCTAATACATACATATTGTGTATGTGCATAGATGTATATATTTACGCGAGTGGTAGTTTGCCTCCGAGGTATCTCAAGCTGTTAAGGGAGGAAGCTGCTTTTAATGAAAATGAGTGGAGAAGCGTTGAGAGCATGTTTAAAGGCCATGGGTTATGTATGCTATGTACGCTATGTGCCAAAAGCTACCACCCTCATCCCCCGGGGCAAATACAATGTATGTGGTATATAAATACGTGCAGCGTGCAAATAGTTTTCAGAAAATATTTCGAGCTTGAGCTTCTTTGAGCCGGAAGTCGTACTCCTCTCGTCATCGTCCTCCCTCTTTTCTCGGTCCAGACGCAGTCATTTTTTATGATCTCACTGTCGTCGTCATTCGTGGAACTTCAAAGCTACCCCCGTTTTATGAGGGTAAGGAAAAATGGACCACGAAACCTACGGAGGATGACGAAGCATCCTGAGGATGACTGCGATTTTTGCCCTCCGAGCGTCATTCTTCGTCATCCCTCACGCTGCCAGCCACGGATTCTCAAAGTTATCTTTTTTGTCCACGTGGAGGAAAACGGACAGACAAAATTCGAGGCTGAAAATTGTAAGATTGATTACGATTTTCTCAAAAAACCGTGCCTCCACTTTGTTACCATTATTTATCGAACAATTTTGTTGTAAATGTCGCGGGAAAATCGTATACGAAAACTTGTCGTGAAATGAGACGGAGAGAAAAAAACGCACACGCACATACATCGTCGTTCTGGGATTAAGCATCGAAGAAAAATAAAACGATCGGAATTGAACGAAAGAAACGAAGCCAAGTGGATAACAAAAGTCCCTTCGGAGATCTGAGATAATCCATTAATTACCGCTTGCCTTTTTCCTGCGCAGCGATACGATTTATCGCGCTTGGAGAAAATTCATTTTTACGATAAAATTCGATGCTGTATAAAAAAAAACGTTCCTTATCCTTCGATCGACAAAAGGAATCTTACAGGAGGATGAACGGTGCTAAAGCCTTTGAAATCATGGTTGAATCATGGTTGAAATCATGGTACTTTCTTTCGATAAGCAATTTTAATATAAATATTGGAATGAGATGGAGAAGAAAAAGAAACACACAATTATATACCCAGTCGTCCTGGGATTAAGCATCGAAGAAAACGAAAACGATTGGAACGAAACGAAAGGGACGAAGCTGAGTGGATGATGGAAATTCCTGTGAGGACCAGAGATTATCTATTAATTACTGCCCAGTTTTTTTCTTGCATTACAAGATTTTTTGTATATGTACGTGTATTAATCCTCGTACAGAGACACGTGTAAAAAGATTATTATCTGTAAAACTATGATATTCCCTGCAGCGGGCACGCTTCCGTCTGTATTTCAGAGGCGAGTAAACGGTGGTCGCGCCACGAGACCCTTGGGAGTAATTTTACTTCAATAATTCACTTCTGCCCTTTCCCACAAGCGTGCCCACATCCCAGTCCGTTTTTTTCTCCACTTTTTCTCTCCCAGGCACTCCCCGATCGTTTACCAAACTCGAGATTTATATTACCAGAAGTTTTCATGAGGTAAAATGGCCGATCTGTGATAGAGCCTCGGGTTACCATTTATTCCTTCGTTTTTTTTTCCCCTTCTCATTTTCTACCCTTCCGGCTGCTGCTCTTAGTGTGACAAACAGTAGCTCGCTCAGTGTCCAAAATCGGCACTAAATAGGACTCGAAATATTCGATAAAACGATGGTGATGGACGTGAGCCTCGATTTGCTTTTTCAATTTGAAAAAGCCGCTCGAGAAGTTCGCGAGCGTAGAAAAAATGTTCGGGAGACTTTTATTAATTTTTTTCTCGTTTCTTTACAATAAATACTGGCATAATTGTATATTGTTATCGGTATTATCGTATGAGACTCCGAGTTACAAAAGAGTTTGATATTTTTTTAACAAAAATGCCTCAAAGATTATCAACCAAATTTTCTCTCAAAGTAACGATAAAAAGGATCAAGCATCGGTATATCGTGATGCAGAAATCAGAAGTGGGCAGTCGAAAAAAAACCGTACGCATCGAACGCGGAACGACGGAATGCGTTTTTGATGAAATTTCGTGTTTTTCTTTCTTTCTTTTTTTTTCGACAATTTCGGAGGGCGCCATTGAGCCCCTAGTACCTTTCGCATCGCTGTGAAACTTTGAAGATTTGCCAATCCGATGAAAACTTACGAGTGAAAGAGCGAGGAGGAATTGTGTTATTTCGACAAAATGTTTGGATGACGAACAACGAGATGAGGACGAATCGCTTCGTAAGAGCGCAGCATCCGCTCGAGAACGCGACTCGAAACGGCACTTTAAGGTGTTTCAAGACGCTGTATATGTATACATGGCCCGTCATGGACGGTACGGTTGCGCCTGAGAGTACGAGGATATTCTTGTAACTTGCAAAAGGGGTTAACGTTAACTCGATTGTTCGACCTGTAGCCGCCGTGTAACATCCCCTATATGCTCGAAACCAAAGCTCCATAGTTCGGATTCACTTTTCTCTTCAAAGTTTACTGTATGAAGAAGATTAGATAATGCGTGTGTGTGTGTGTGTGTGTGTGTGTGGCTGCCAGAGAAGGAGGATTCTCGCCGTGCGAAAGAGGAACGAACTGTGGCTTGGTTAGCTCGACTGCTCGCTTCCTACGATTCACACCCACTCAGAAGTTCAGACAATCCAAGCTCGAAGCTTGCCAAATCCTGAATAAGCTATAACACACAGTTATATGTCTTCATGTGTGTGTAGAAGCGTATGTAGAGCTGAGAAATCCATGCCACAGTGTCGAACTTTGGCCGGATGGTGAATCCTCGCACGGACCTCAGCGCTGTGCGCGGATCAGCGAAACTTGCCACCACCAGGCTTCAGGAACTCGATCATTCTCTCCAACCCCACATGTATATAGATATATGTGTATGTATATACCACCGTTCGGAAGTATCCGGATGTATATGCAATGGGCGGCACACGATGGAGCTGGACAAAGCGATCTTTCTTCGAAATTTTGTTATTTCCTTAAGGACGTTCGCGCAAACCCAACGGGAACCGAAAAAATCAACTTTGGGCTTGTATTATTTATGGTACTGTACAGAAAAAATTTTCGCGCTACCATCCGTGGAATTATTTTTATGCACATCGAACTTTACGTTTATTTACAGCGGGTTCTGAAATTCGATGTTAATCGTTTAAAGTTAGATTCGGGATGAAATTCCGAGTCGAAATGTCCCTTGGCATTTTTTTATACGACCGATATCCGACGAGTTATTAAGTGTCAAAGTCTGAGCGAATCGCGCGCGCGCTCTTATCCCCTCTTCGGCAGGAGCCGCGCGAACGCACGCGTTCTATTGGTCCGACTATTTTAAATTAATAACTCGACGGGGAATCCTCCGATTGAAAAGTGCTTGAGGACTCTTCGACTCGAAATTTCATCCCCGATGTAGAATTAAATTGTCAAAATTCGCTTTTGGGACATCCTGTACACTGCTTTGCACGCGCGAACGCACACGTTTGCGCGTATGTACGGTTGTGTGTATTGGAGAGAATTGGTCGTATACGTTTTGCCGTGCTTTGCGAAGCAGGTTCAACAAAGCATGAGCATGCCTTCGAGTTTCGCACTGATTTCATAACTTTACTGCATTTCATAATTCAATAATATAATAATAATAATGATGATGAAAATAACAAGGATGGGTTACTGGTTTTTGGTGCCGAAGAAACACGACCCGAGTCTGGTGCCTTTGAAAAGATGTTTTCCTTCAGCGAAAGAAAAAATAATAGCAAAAGAAAATAGCGAATTCGACAGTAGGTCGCAAAATATTGTGCGGACATATTCAGGGACCTTCTTTTTACGCGCGATAATTCGAAAATCGTGATCATTTCGAGAAAGAGCAAACAAAAGTCAAAGACAATTTTATCCTCCGAAAGAGAGTTGTCGATAATCTTTTTCGTGCGATCAACGGTTTATGCAATATAAATGCAATTTTTTAAAAGTATTTATCAAGATTTTGGTGTTATTTACGTCACATGCCGAAATGAAAAAAAAACAGTATTATCGCGATTACCGTTTCGCTATTATCATAACCACTGTTACCATAATTATCGTCGTTTTTGTTAATATTTTTGACAAAATGTCTACAAAAACGTCTCCATACACGTATAGTATATTCCGGTTTTTAATCAACGAAAAAAAAAAGAAATAATGGTCTAATAGAAGGCGAAGGGAGTGCTATTTTTCTACTTGCATTATTATATGTACGTACGTGTAAAGGTATCAGCAGGCTGCTCACGTGCTTAGCCAGACCTTGCAAGCTATGTATATGTATACATACATACACCATTACGTATGTACTCGGCTCATTCGAGAATAAATATACATTAGGGTGTTTCCTTTTGAAGCACCCCTTTTTTCCCTCTGTCCAAGTTGAAAAACTGACAATACACGTTGCAAGAAATATTTCAACGCGAGTGAAAAAGTCCTAGCTCAATCGCAGACTCGGTTGATTTGAAAATTAAATTTTTCACCGAAATAACATGGGTAACATTTTTATTCAACCAGAATAATTTCCTGCGCGCGAAATTATTCATAAAAAAATATATTCTTGGCTTCTTATATAACTTTTAATATTTTTTTTATCAGAAAACAGCGTATCGAGCGTGACAAGAGGCAAGGGGTGAAACAAGCTGGTTTCAGACCGGTGCGAAGTTGACCGTCCGAGTCCGAGTCAACGAAAAATCGTGTTCTTTCAGGCTGAAAGTCGAAATTCCGAAATGGTATATTTATTGGCCAAAAATGAAACACCCTAATGTACATATTTACACATTTATGTAGCGGACCAGCGACGCTGGATGTGGAGACAAACGCCACGAGGTCTCTGGATTTATTCGTACACTTGGCGATTCGTACGTGATGGCCAGGGATGGTACACGTCTTTGTAATTATATATATAGCTGGAGCTCGTCCGCAGCATCACGTTGCTGCGTATAGCATAACATATGCATGTATTATGTATCCACCGCGTTAAGAGTTACGGGTCACGTATGGCGAAAAGTGGGAAAGCAGAGCGAGGTTGCAGCAGCAGCAGCCGCAGCACCAGCTGAGATGAGAGTGCGAGAAAGAACAAGATGAAGGAGACGCTGGATACAGAGGAAGATATGGAAGAGGGTAGAGAGAGAAGGTCGAGAGAGAAAAAGAGAGAGAGAGAAGAAGGGTGTGTATATACCGCGACGTTTGAGGCGTTCCAATTTCCATATAATAATTAATTTCACATTTAGCAGAGTTTCACTGCTCCCTCATCATAGTCTTCGCTGTTCGTCATCTCTGTCTCCTATATATTCAAACTTATGATGCTCCCCGTGCAGTATTATTAATTATACAGCTGTACGACATCACCAACAGCCCGGCTATGGCATGTTTTATTTACGGGGTGTCCAAAAACTCGATGTTTATGGTTTAAAGGTAGATTTAGGGTGAAATTTTGAATACGAACCAATCAGACGCGTGTGCTCGGTTCGCGGCCGCTGGCGAAGGAGAGGGGCGGCCTGGTTATTGGTCCCACTATGTTGATTAATAACTCGGTGGGGATTTGTCGAACGAAAAAGTGCTAGACGGCTTTTCCACTTGGGATTCTATCCCCTATGCAGCGTTAAATTGTCAGCATCCGATTTTGGGACACCCTGTATATTGGGGAGGCCGTGGGGCACTATACGACCTCCTTTAGAGAATAATCGATTTTGGTGGCTTTAAAATACTGGATGGTTTTGTTTTTAATGAAACATTTAACAAAACAGAAAAACAGTAAAATTCAAGCAAAAACAAAAAATACGCTCGCGTCGGAACGTAAACGAGATTTCGCCACGAAATTCATTCTTTTTTTACCGACCAATCAGGGGAAGAAGAAAACGACAACAATCGCGCGATTTTTTTTCGAGGAACCATCAACTTCCGGACCCCGTCAATTTTTCATTAGAAGGATGCTTCAATATTTACTGTTCGAGTTAAAACATTTTGTCGTGCGAATATAAAAATTCGCTAGAAAAACGGACTTGCGTGGAAAAATCTATCGCATCTCGTAGCATTTTTTCTTATTCTTTAAACAAATCTAGACGGGTCTGTTTGCCCCGGGTGCATCAATAAGCGCACAAAATTCCAATTTTTTTCTGTCGTTACTGGAATAATGCCTGCGATGCCTTCCGAAACGATAAAAAACCAAAAAAATTCATGCGATCGCGTGAGAAATTTTAATAAAAATTCATTTAACGACACAATAATCAAGAAACATAACCAGCGAACGAAAAAGAAATTGATTAAGATAGAAACGAACCGTCGATGATTTTGGGTTTTTTTTAATCGAACGTCGTCCAAATTTCCATTGCAAAATGTAAAATTTCTGATTTGTCGATTTAGAATAAATGTAGAGGAGGAGAACAAATTCCCAAAGTGCGTCGAGGATTTTTGTTTCATCGACGTTCGAAATGTTCGCTTCGAAACAATAGGTTTTTCCGGCATCGCAGAGTGAGCTGCATTCTCGAGGATTTTTGTTTCGTCGGTAAAAAAAAATTATTCACTCTGTATAGAAAATATATATAGGTGGCATATCGGTAAATTCGATCGCTCTGCGGAAGGGCAGTGAAGAACTCTCGAGTATGGAACAGCTTGTAATTTAATTTCTATCTAAAAGCTCTCACAAGTATGTGTGCTGTGTGTGTTGAATGCCGCAGGGAGAATAAAAATTTCGAGTGCTTCTGCCCTTTTCACCCTGATAAAAGAGGCAACGAAAAAAGATAGAAAGAGAAGCGAGCGAAAAACAAGGATGGAGAACAGGAGGGGAAGGTCAAAGGCGAGCTACATTTTGAGTGCAGTTGATGGCGATGTTTACAGGTCAATGGGTGCTAATTTAATTTCGCTGTGAACCAAACTATGTTATTGTTTGTCTTGCATTAATTTGATGCTCGAATCTACATTGTCATTATGAAATGGGGCTACATTTTAGAATTGACTCTCGAGTGACAACGACCTTCAAAGAAGAATATTAGGAGCGCGTTCAGGCCGCCAGGACAAACGGGATCGACTGGATTTTACGGAGATGAGTAGAGCTCCGAGTGGAGAACGAGAAGACGTGGACCAGAGGGACCGAATGGACCAAAGGTCCGAGGGAGAACTCTCGAATTTCCGTGACCTCGTTCCGTCATTGGGTAGAAACTTTGACCTCTGTCCATCGCTTTTTTCCCTCGCAGAGAGGCAAACCGAGATTCCGACGTTGACCTTCAAATCCTGACGTCGATCCTGACGTTTGAAGGTCAATCTGCGCCATTTAAACATCCTCGAAAACCACTGATTGTATTATTTCCTCCAATGAGAATGTTTTCTCATTGACGTAAGCGGATTCTGTTTGCTTTTCGTCAATTGTAATGCGGAAAAAACGTTCCGGTCGGTTTTCAGCCAGAATCACCGAAGCGGCAAGGTCAATCGGGACGTTCCGTCCTCGATACCGTCTCGGGTAGTCTTGTAGTTTAGTGGGCGGATATCGCGGCCGGAAGTGAACCCGAGGGACCAGATGGACCGAAACTCTGAGCTGTAACCTCCTTGTAAAGTCCTTGTTGCTCCTTTTCATCGTCGAAAAGCGAACCTGAAAATTCCTGTGACCTCGTTTCGTCATTGGGCAGAGACTGTGACCTCTGCTCCTTGCTGTTACCTCGTCGTGAGGAATAACGACCGGGATAGAACCGATATGGCGAAACGAACGACAAAATTCGTTATAATCTTGACGACTTGACGAAAATTGAATTATTTTCATTTCGAGAAAGATGAAAAGTGTTTCGAGCGATTATCGCAACGTTTTACCGAAAAGATTCCAGAAAATCGCTTGGAACTCGCGTCTGCAGTGTCGAGAGAATTAAATTTACGTAAATTTGAAAAAAAAAAAACGAAATTTAAAGAATGGAGAAATGGAGAAATTGAAAATAGACAAAGTTTTTTTACTCACTCGGTTGATCAAGCTCGTTGTTCAGATACTCCTCGTCGATTTTTTTCGGACTCGAGTTCGAGTCCGCCAGAGACGAGGACGTTTTGATTCTCGCGTCTGCACTCGCGACTTTTGAGATCTCGAGGCACGTAAAAAACACAATTATCCACAGCATAATGAATAGCTATAGAATTTTTATCAAGTTTCACTCTCTCCCTCTCTTTTTCGTAGCACTTTTGATTGAATTTTTTTGATCTTATTTTCCAACTCTGTTTATGATTATTTATCTTCGCGCGAATTTCACTGGTTTTTCATCGTGAACGTGTATATTTGAAACATATCCGAGGCTAAAAAATTTGGGGAATAATCCAATCTGAGGTCGATCACTAGCCTCGCCGTCGTCGTCGTCGTCTTCGTCGTCGTCGTCGTCGTTTCGTTTCCGAGGCGGATAAATTACGCGACGTCGCATCGGTCGATTAACGCTCTAAAAACGAAACTCTAAAATGCAAAATCACGCATTTTGAGATTCCTTCAATCGCGGATTCACGATACAAGGAGACGTATTTTTTTATTTTTATAATTATTTCCTCGAATGTTTCGGATGTGCAATCCCAAAAAAATGGAAACGCGAAAAAATTTGAAATAAATCACTAATGATAACAGTGTGAAGAAGTCGTTGACGAAAATCCAAGAAAATCGACGGAAATTTCGAGAACCCGTTTCGCCTTTGCGGCGAAAGAAAGTTTTTCCGAATTTTTTTTTTTATATTTCGAAAAAAAAGCGGATCGTCTATAATTCTCGGAAGCGAAGCTCATCCCATCCATTCTCTGTATAATCCCAGTCAAATCCCCATCTTTACACGGTATTTTGAGAATTTTAAATACACCGAATATCAAAATAATTAATCGAAAAAAAAACGATGCTCTAAAATGCAGAATTGAGAACTCTGAGATGGAATAATTAATGGTTTTAATCTGAAATACGAGGAGGTGTGTTTTTTGTACGTTTCGTCGAATCGATCGATTGGCGGTCGCGGCTGAACAGCCAGGAAGAGAGTTATACTCTACTTGAATTTAAATTACGATCCTGAGATGGAGTTCAAGGATGTTTTGGTGGTACAATCGCAACAAAACCGAAATAAAAAGCGACAAAATCTGGAAAAAGATCCAACATACGACGGGCAACAAGAATTTCCGACAATAAAAACCTGAAGAAGTTTTTAATAAATCGTTAAGTATGGGATAAAAAAATATGTCTATCAGCGTTTGCTTGATTGACTTCCCTTTTTTGCAAATTTTACACGATCGCCGATAATTTTAAAATTCGCGTGTTATTTAAATGTTTTTGGGACTGTACACCCAAATCACTATTTGAAGTTCATTATTTTCTCAAAGTGACGTCGATCGTTACTTCTCGCGGGAACACCCGAGGTGGGACTTTACGAGGGTTGTAAAATTATAGCGACTCTGGCGTGGAACTTGAAAGACCTTCCATAATTCGCGACGTTGATTATCCTCAAGTTTACACTAAATACCCAATGATACTGCGAATAAGAATCTCCCAATGTGAGATTCATCGAATTGGGATTTTTTCGAGTAGTAAAAATAAAAAATCGCACGGTTAAAAATTGATCCACGTGTGCTAATAAAATAGAGAGTATAATTTCACGAAATTTGCGACCAGAACTTTTCCTCGGTCGATTTTAATCTCCCAATAACGTCGAATGACAATTTGAATTAATTCAACACTATTGCATCACATTGTGACAAATTGCGATGAATCGAGATGGAAAACCCTTTGAAAGAAATTTAATCACTTTAGCGAAGCTACTGATTACGAGATCCGATATTTTTTCTCTTTTCCAGAGAGGCGGTGGAAAAATCTTTTTGTCATCTCACAGAATTATTCGTTCGCGAAAAACTCGGGGTGAAAGTCTTGTTACATCCTGAGAATTATAGCTTATTCTCCTTTCTCGAAATGCTTTTACATTCAGCTCCTTTGATCGTCGGAATTAGCCCTCAAATAATTATCATCGAAGTTGCTAATGAAAATCATGTCAAATTTATTGAACGATTTACTCAAAAAATTAAAAGAAAATTGTAAGCTTTGCGATGACATTTTTTCACGATACACCACTGCTGGTTAAATTGAAAAAAAAGAAGTTATTCGATTTATTGGTTACCGCAAGGGATTAATGAAAAATCGATCTCGCTTAGGGAGGTGAACTTTATATAGCGATGGAATAAACGTCGTCCCAATGGCACTAGTTGATCGTAGGAAAATTAATAGCGATGCGATTAGGATGCTGTCGAATTTAATTATTACGAATCAGGCGTTACTCGGTCTGACAGAAGCGCCTCTGGCAATCCATATTGCCAGCTGTCATTGGACCTCCTCTCTCTCTCTCTCTCTCTGTCCCTCTCCTTCTCTCTGTCGTTCGATCTAATTTCCAGCCTCTTCAGCTTTGCTTCATCTCACTCTTCATAACTTTTCTGTGTCCATATTTTCTCGAAATGCATTTCGAAATACAATTTGCATGTTTTCCTACATTTTTCAATTTCATTTGATACATTATTTGCCAACCCCAATCACGCTAGTTTTGATAAATTCACTACACGTACTCCGATATGCCAGTAACGTACGGATATGCTTCTGTTTTTGAGAGGATTTTTAGAAGAGAAAATATCAGGTATTTTTAAGGAATTTTAACGTTCAAAAATATTTCGTAATAAAAATGTTTCACGTTTATAATTTGAGCTCGTGTTATTGCAATTGAAAAAAGGCAAACGTCATTCGATGAAAAATATTTCCGTGACAAATTGCGATCCGACGAGAGAGTGTCCTGTGCAAAATTTGCATTTAAATTTGATTTACGTGGAAATTTCGATAAATTAGACATTTCCTATGTTAATTTTTAATTGCTCCAACTTTTCCCTTCCTTCGAGTCTCAGGACCGAATAGAGGTTCGTTAACGATCTTGAAAAATATATAGCAGTCGCATTGTCCTCATTTTCTACATCCTACTCGCCACTTTATTAAAACATGCATCGTCGGTGGAAACTTCAACAAATGTCATTGTCTTCGAGGGCAAATGGTGGAAAAAAAAAAAAATTAATTGCGACGTCGAAGAAACGAAAAATCGTAAGGATCCCGTGCCTTTTGTGTCTGACCGTCGAGAGGTAAGTAACGGCTCTTCTCGCTGTCTCTTTCTCTCGCTCTCGCAATCGCTGGAGGCTGCGCAAAGATTCCTGAAGCGAAAGGGCAAAAACTCTTCGAGCGTAATTACGATTCCTGAATGGCAAAGATGAGCTTTTTGCGTACATAATGGTGGTAAGAACGCGATACATATATATACATCTCATTTCTGGATTCATGCATGGGGCATTCCATTTGACATCAAACATTTTTGCAACATTGATTTTTCAAATAAAGGACATTTTTCTGAATTATCTACGATTTTTCAAAATGCTTTCTCCAGACGAGCTGTAACTTCACGAAAAATAATCTAATTTTGGCGATTTCGATCGTTTAAAAAAACAATTGGAAAATTAGGATGTAAAGCACGCGGAAAAATGTTTATTTAATTTTTTTCAGAAATCACGGAAGGAACGCCCCACATTTTGAAAAAAAGATCGCTAAAGTCCGTCGATTTTTGCCGAAGTTACGGTCATTTGACGATAAAAAAAACGACGTCTCGAAAATAGCTCGACGAGAAATTTCGGAAATATTCACAAAATTAAGATCAGGTGGGTGAATATCAAAAAAAAATTGTCGGACGAATTGAAAAATCAAATTGCCAAAACTTCGGCAGATTTGACGCGGAATGCCCCATAGATCCAATGGAGGAGTTGCTCATCGTGTCATTGGAAACTTCATGAATGGCGAACCCGTCGACCGCGGGGCTTCCTTTTAATTTTCCACCTTTTAATTCCCACCTTCGATCCAATATCTTCCGTCCGCCTGGTTTTTGCTCGTCTCTTGCATCTTCGTTTTTCCTCAAACTGTATATATACGAGGTCTCGCGAGTGCGTTGATTAATAATCGCGAATCTCGAAGCGGGGAGCCTCGACGAATTCGGAGCATCATCGTTTACCGTCAAAGTAAATTTTCGAAAGTTCGCCAAGCACGAGAAGGAAGGTCGACTTTGTCTCTGACTGGTTAAATTAGTTGTAAAAGTTTTGTGCCACAATATAGCCGAAAGTGGCGTCGGCAGAGGTCGGTGGCTGTCGGGAGAGAAGCTCCCTCGAAAGAGTTTATAAGGAATCAGAACAGGATTATATTCGGGGTGTCTCAAAACTCGATGTCAATAATTCAAAGCTAGATTGAGCGCGAAATTTCGAGTCGAAGTATATTTTGATATTTTTCCATACGACGAAAACCTAATGAGTTATCAGTTGTCAAAGTTTGAGCCAATCGAACGCGCGCCCTCCTCCCTTCCCCATCTAGAACCGCGCGAGCGCGCGCGGCCTGTTGGTCCACCTACGATAATTAATAACTCAACGGGGATTCGTCGAATCAAAAAGTGCTCAAGGACTTTTCCACTTGAAATGGTATCCCCGATATAGCTTTAAATTATTGGCATTTATTTTTGGGACACCCTGTATATCGAAATCCGATCGAATCCATCTGTGGTTATTTTTCCCAGTAACGAAAAATTTGCAAAACTGTTAAACATTTCCACAGTTTGGTATAATACGTCAATATTACAATAATAATATTAAGAGACGACCACTCAATCAGCGCTGAATACTTTTTCCTCTCGACAACAGTGAACGGTCCATCGACTGAATTTTCTCTCCAGAATCCACAAAATATTCAACCCCGTTAATAACGTTTTAACGTCATTATTATTTGACGTGCGGATGATTTTTTTTGTATCTTTAAAGCACCCCTACAATGACACGAAGTTCCCTTTCCATCTCAGTTACGTTGAGACTATGTACGTGCCATAAATCCTTAACCGAACAGAGTCTCCGCGTGTTCGGGCAAAAGATACGAGGGGGAAAATAAAGAGAGAGTGAAAAGCTTTACGAGAAAACTACTTCAGACTTTTATTCTATCCATCGTACCCCATATATATAGATAATTGTGATTATCGTCGTAATTATAAGATCAAAATTATTGCAGTGGTCCAGTTCCTCTTCCTTGTCTATCCATCCTTTTCTTTAAACGTTTAACCCCATCTCCCTCACCATCCCTCTGGTTAGCGCGGTATCCCATTTATCCCACTTTGACTCCACACTCTTTCGCGCCAGCTTGTAAGCAATTTTTCCTCGATTCTGATCTCTGTCTCTTGTATACACCTGTCTCTCGCTGTCCCGTGAGAAAAACCGAAAAACAGATAGTCATCTAACGAGAAAAAGAGCGAACGGGATCGAGAGGGGATGGGGTGGGAGGCAAAAAGAAGAAAAGAACGAGGGAAAAACAAACGAAGGAAAACGAGGATCGAAAAAGCTCCGGAGACGGAAGCTGCGGAGAAGAGCTTTCGCGTTCTCTCTCTCTCTCTCTCTTTTTCTCTCATTGTCGGCGTTCCATCTCCTTTCGGAGCTTTACGATGAGGAGGTCAACCGCTACTCGCGCTCTTCAACCCCTCCGTGCTTCTCCCCCGCTCTCACCCCCTGGATTTCTGTCTTTGTGCGACGACGGTGAGCTGAGGCTGCCTGAGAGAGTCGTGTCTGATGAACCGAAGGCTCTTCGACACTAATAGACACGACCTCTGAACGATGAACTTTACTTGGCTCTCTCTCTCTCTCTCTCGATATATCTTGTTTCTTCATCCCCTCTTCGCTTCTCCCCCCTGTATTAACGAGAGCTCCCACGGTATCAGAAATATTGACAATCTTGTCTGGCTCGGAGGAGAAGAGGAAAAAAAAATGGTGTGTGGAATCTCGTTAACGATTAAACGGTTCGTTACGGAAAAAAAAAGATGGATGAAATCAACGGTGAAACTTTTTCTCTCTATCTTGAAATTTCTTGTTTCTTTTTTCATCACTCACTGAGAGATCGAATTTGCATCAATAAATATGTAACATTTTTCCGATATTAGGATAGTCGTCGAAAATTGCATGTTCTTTTTCTTTATTGGTGAGAGAAAACGAGCGGGTTTTTCTTTCTTTTTGCGAAACGAATGTGCCAGCGGATCATCGAAATTCATTTTTTGATAAAATCGCGAGTTTTTTTTAATTGTCTCACGAAATATGCTTGTTTACGAAGATATTTTGAAAAAAAACTTTCGGTGAGCTTCTTCAGCATTGGAAATATTAGAAATGACATTTCTTGTTCAACATTTCGAAAAATATTTTTTATCTCATCTTTGGTATAATCTCTTTCACCCTCCTTCTCTCTCTCTCTCTCTCTCTCTCTCTCTCTCTCTCTCTCTCGATGTATCTTTTTTTTTAGCCCCTCTTTGCTTCTTGGTTCGTATTAACGAGAGCTTCCGCAGCATCAGAAATATTGACGATCCTGTCTGGCTGGGAGAAGAAGAGGGAAAAAATGTTGTACGGAATCTCGTTAACCATTAAACGGATCGCTACGGAAAAAAGATAAGGATGAAATCAGCGATGAAACTTTGTCTTTCTACCTTGGAATTTTTTTTCTCTCTGTGCTTTTGCATCAGTATATTTATAACTTTTTTTTTCAACTCGGATTTTCATTGCTGATTTATCTGTCAATTATTATATACATCATTCTCTGGGACATCCTGTACATAGAATTTATGTATATATATGTATAAGGGTGTGCCGAAAAAAAAACATTTTCGAACGTTTTTGCCCCAACAGGTTGAAAAGTTTCGGTTACACGAAGAACGAAGCCAACCAAAATTTAAGCTCTTTTAATATTTAGAGATGCCTCGTGGCACTTTTCTGCTCTCTGTAAGAAAACTTTTGGAAATTTATATCTCGGCAATGGCACATTCTATAGACAAGCCTATACCACATTTTTGTAGAGAATTGAACGCTCTACAAAAAAGCTCTTCGACAGTTTTTTGATAAACATAGCCATTCAAGTGGTATTCGACTTTAAAGTTCAAAATGTACGAAAATTTCTGTAAATTTCGCAGATCTCTTCGCGTAACCGAAACTTTTCAATATTTTAGGGAGAAAATTGCAAAAAATGTTTTTTTTTTGGCACACCTTGTATGAGATTTTCGAAAGTCTCTGTCTCGTCCAGAACGTGACACTCGCTGTTAACGGCTGGATAGGTGCGAGGTTACGCGACACGTGTCCGAAGCCATCACGTGCAATTTACGGTTTTACCGTAGGGCTTTTGAATAATTAATCGTGAATTTACACAGCTCGTAACATTGCAGATTATACTATTTCCACCTCCATATTTATTTTACGTCGATGAGTCTGCAAAATGGAGTAATTTTTTCTCCTCCAAAGTGCTCCTCGATCGAAGGACGTTCCTATATTCAAAAAAACAGAGCATCTTGAAATGAGATGGAAAAAACAAATCGCACGACTTTTGAATTATTCATGAAAAATTGTTGTCTCGGATTAAAATGTATTTGCCAATTTTTTCTGACAAAAAAACTCTGTATAGCGTAATTTTTGACGCGAAAAAAATCTCAATTTGGCAATTGATTCGAAAAAAAATGTGCAAAAAAGTAACGAGATTGTTTCAGAGTTGGCACGGAAAATACGGCTATTCGAGCGAAACATATTGTTGAAAATATTCGTAAACTGTCTTTACCACATTATTTTGATAGCGCAAAATGTCACCAGGAGATGAGAAAAAAAGAGCGGAAAATTCCTGCTGGCACGTTCTTTTTTCTCGGTGAACTCTCGCGTGAGGAGGTAATTATTAATTTTTGCTTCTTCGTTTTTACAAAAAGAGCTCTGGAGATATAGCACAGAGAGAGAGAAAGAGAGACGGGAAAGATGAGAGAAAAAGTGGAGCTCGTTTTACACTCGATGAGTTTCAAAAAGGCAGTTAGTTAAGGCAGCCATTTGCGAATGTTTTCCGCGCAAAAATAAGCCTTCAACATTGTATATAAAGTTGCCAAGGCAAGATTTTCGTTGCGACTTTTTCTCAAGGACTGATGAGCTCATTCTCCTTCCCTTTCCTCATTTTTATGCACACCCTCTGGACCAAAAGGGAAGAAAAACCTTTCACGCGATGACAGTTAAGCCACGATGATGTTTTTTTTTTTCATCATCAGAGGAGCTTAGTTTTAACATCGAGCACGACTTTATGCATCAGCTCATCTCCTCTCTTCTCTCGACATTTTGCTTTTCGACGTATTCAGCGCGAGACTCGCACCTCGACATCAGCATGCATTTTTCATCCCATAAAATTTCGCGACGCGTGATCGTTTTTCGTTGTTTTTTTTTAGAAAACATTGATGGAACTGTTATTTTTGTCTCATTCGAGAATTTCGAGTGTCACAAGTTCGAATTATAATTTCGGTATTTTTAAACTCTCTCGTGAAACCTCGAGGGTAAATTAGAAAATGTAAAAAAGTCGCGAAAAATCTGCAGAGTTTCGAGGATCCACGAAAAAAAGAGTGGAAATGTTGAAACGCTTTGATTTTTCGCTTTGCATGACGACATTCGAATAGATTATTTTTCTTTGACGAAATAATTTAAATTAAATTTTAGTTGATATTTTTATCATGCTTCTTTACAATCCGTTGGTAAAGTTTGTTTATAATTTTCCATATGCTCGAACGGAAGAAAGCGATAATGAAAGTGCTTAACCCAAATAATTCAAGGATTATTAATTGAATCTCGCGTGGAAATTACCATTGGATTATTTTTATATGTTCGCGGTGTATTCGTGTACGAAAATACAATTCTCACGCGCAATTTTAAATTCATACAATTATTATTCCCATTACAGAAGAATTTAATTAACTGCACGGGTAATTGGGTGCAAAGTTGATTGAGCATTGAGCATTGAGTGCAATGTTTCATTACACTCCAGAGCAACGAAATTTCATCATTCAAGAATATTCACACGAATTTCGAAATATTCATTGAATATTCCGGCATACAAAATTGTTTTCTTTCTTTTTTTATCGTTACTCTTTAGACCGAATTTCTGAAATAACTGAATTTTTTCAAAATTCTTTTGCCATTTTCTAAAAATGATCTCGTTCAAAGGATGCAGAAGAATTTTCCAGTCCTCGCGATTAATTTCATATTTTTTCGTAATTCGCGTTTTCCCACGACTTTTCCGCAGATATTCATCTATGATTTTTTTCCCGACGTCAATTTCGATTTCAAGTGAAAAAAAAAACGAATCTCCATTCTCGAAATCGAAATTTTCCCAGCTGATAAATATTTTCGCGTCTCGAATATTTTTCCTACCGAAAGAAAAATCATTTATGAAAAAAAAATAAAACAAAAACGTTATAAATTAGAGGGACAATTTTCGCCCTCTTTTTTTTCATCCCGCGTGTTCTCGCAGCTGTGTGAAAAAAAAATGTGAAAAACCACGAAGCATAATACCGCGCCGACGATAGTTTATCGTCGTAGCTGACTCTGCAGCGAGTGCATATACAATATAGTGTACGTGCACCCTTGCGCTCTCCCCGACATGTTTTTTTTTTCATCCCCTTTTTTCTCCCTCGCCGGCGTATGTTCCACGTGAAAATTAGTATCGCGACGTATTAAAATCTGGAAAATGATTTAAAGCTCTCGAGACGAGCTACCGGGGGAGCTTTTCTCCTCCCTCTCGCTACCAACCCCCAACCCCCTCACTGCAGGCCGAAATTATGGCTCGCGAAAGAGGAGAGAGACGGACAGGTGAGGGTAAAAATAGAGAGAGAGTGCTGAGGGAGAAAAAACAGCGAAAAATTCCCAGGTGGTCCAGCCATGGAGGGGCAATTTTTTTCTCTTCCCCCAGTCGAGTTTTCGTGATATTATTACATCTCTGACGATATATTTACAGGAACTATCCGTCCCAGGTGCGGGAAACGAAATTTTACCACACTGCGAAGGCCAAGTTGATGAAAAAAAAAGCACAATAAAGTAACAAGAAAGAATATAACGTATCAGCGATGATAAAAACACGGAGAAGTATTCAGCGAATTTTCAGATATTTTTCACAGCGAGATGAAAAAAGAATGTGTACAAAAATACGAGAATCGTATAGTGAATTTTTTTTGTGAATTCGAATCTTTCTCCCCCCCTTTTTGTCTCTGTCGGTATCCATTGAAGAGACGAAGTACGTCGTACATCCTTAAAGTCACTCGCGAGCATGCGGAATATTTTGAATGACAATTATTTTGAATTATTTATCCTCTTACTTTGGTGCGTGATTTTACTTTTTATTTTTTTCACGTTATCTCGCACATATCCGTGCGACACATTTCGCGAACGTGTTTCGTTGATGAGCAAAAAAAAAAGAAAAAAACCGGCGATGGAATTATTTATATATTTTCCGAAATGAAGACTTTTGAGGAGCGAGGGACCGCGAAAAACCCTCTTCGTTCGTCCGGACCGCGCGCGTCGAGATTCGCGATCGTACTGAACGCTGGGGCGAACTTTGACGCCGGGGCGAGATGGCAGGATCCCGAGCTTTCGCGCAAGCTCCGCGATCTTCGCTGGGCTTCCAGTTTTCACCCCCGATGGAACACCGCATGCACGCGAAAAACACGCTCGCCGTCACAGGAAATTCACTATTCGTTTCGTCAAAATGCGCTCATCCTCGAACGTCAAACCGCGCGAACGATAAGAAATTCAAATGAAAACTTTGAATATTTATTTCGACATTTTTAACGGAAAAAAGGCGTGACAATCAAAAAGTGACCGTCAAACAAAAGTTGCTTAACAAAAAAAGAAAACAACGATGACAAACACGTTGAAAAAGGAATGAAAAGAGTAACTACCCGGTTATTCGAAACTACGAAAATGAGTAATTCGCTCAAGTTGACCCTAATGTGTAAAACTGTGTTTGAAAAATTGGAAAATTTGAAAAATCCATTTGTCGATTCGGACGAATTCAATCGAGCCCGAAAAAAATTCTTCCTCGCGTTGCGAGCTTTCGCGGAAGCTCGGCCGTCTTCGCTGAGCCTCGATTTCACTTCAATTCAATTTCGCTGTGAATTATTATTTCAAAGAAATATTAAAAAATATATTCGTCGGAGTGAAAAAAAGCGAAATATTTATTTGGATTTATTTTAGTATTTCACAATAGCACGTAAATTATCGTTCGAAATGATCGAGGTGCATGATTTCACGGGACGAGGTCTTTTTTTGTCCGTTAAAAGTTGAAACTTTGAAATTACCTCCTTAATATTTCAGACTGCGCTAAAGAGTTTCCTTGTGAGGAAGCCGAAATTGAGAAAGGTAATTTCTCTCATGGGAGTTATTCAGGAACGTGTGAAACTTTGCTCAAGTATTTCAAGACTTTCGAATTGCAGCCTTTCATACTGCATGTAATCTTTCCAAGTTCATCCTACGTGAGATTTTTTCACCTTTTTTCTTTGTTTTTAAAAAAACATATATGCATCGCTCCTCAAAGTGGACTCTCTCCGCCAATGTAAGATTAACGATTTTCCAAAATTACTCGAAAATCTCGATTGGACAGGATCTTCGATTATCGAAATTTTCACACCCTTTTTTCTTTCGACTCTTCCTTCTACTACGAAATAACCAAATTGCAACGAATTCTCATTGATCGCCAATGAATTTTCAAAAATCTTGGTTTTCAATCGATAGAAATATAATCCCACAGTGTACAAGATTTACAACCCTTTTTTTTACGTACCTTCCCTTTTAATCCCGAAATAACGAAAATGATCAATTTTGAAAAATGTCCTTCGACGATTTTTCAAAATCCCCTACAGTGTTACAAACACCAATCTTTCTCTCACACCTCCAAGTACTTTTTATTACGAAAAATTGGATACAGAAAATTTTCATTGACGGTGAATCGAGTACAATTGTTCTTTTCGTTTTTTTCAATTTAATCGCATACGATGGACGACGTGTGTGCAGGAGGAAATTGGTATGAAGTTTGCCGGTTTGTTTCATGACCCGTGGGGTGTTGATCGAACAATGAGGACATCATCCTCGCACCGACCCACATGGAGTTCTCACTCTCGTCGCGTTCCATTTCCATACTCGTTCCCATTCGCTCATTCGGAAAAGGAAAGGGACAGGTGCAACAACAGATACACGTCAGCGAGGGATGACACGCGTTTGCTAATTTGTGCAACGAGAGAGAGAGAGAGAGAGAGAGAGAGAGAAGAATAGAGAAGGTGAGAGAGCATGCGGAAAGTACCTCGTTAGAAGATCGAGAGGTACGCACGGACGAGATAGCAGAAGAGAGGCTGTACAGAGAGAACGATGCTCTAATTACCGAAGCACCTCTGATTGGCTGTTAGATTCGCTTCGGCGACGACACAATGAAACTGACCATCACTACTCCCTCTCTCTCTCTCTCACTCTCTGTGGACCGCAGGAACTCCAAAATCCCTCATTTTCCGAAACACCCCGGACACGTGAGCTACTATTAAAATTTCCTGAAGAAACGTCGAAATATGCACTTTTTTTAAGGTGAGAAAGTTTAAACCCGAGTAAAATCAAGATAAACAGCGAGGAAGATCGAGTCCGAGGCTCGCCCGTACGGAGAAAGTATCCTCTGGGAGGAGAAAAAAAAACACGCGGAAGATAAACGTTTTTGGATTTAAAGGACCTCGATGACCGACTCATCAGTCCTTTACGAATTGTGCATCGAGTCTCGAACGAAATAGTACAAACGTAAAAAGCGTCAACGTGCAAAGCTCGCTGCTGCTGCGTCAGCTTGAGTCTCCTCTTGAAAAGAAATCTTTGGACCTCTCGAGTCTGATCCGATCAGAATTCTCAGCGACCACCGATCAATTCTTTCTCCTTCCTTTCTCGCTTTTTTCGTCATCAATATCCTTCCACCGTGATACCACGTGTACGCGTAATATACGCCAGTATACATACACATGTATGGGCTGTTCCACGCGAAACGAGATGATTTTGATTTTTCTTTCGACGAAAATTCGTTCGCTCGATTCTCATCTCTGAAATAAAATCTCGTGACTTTTTCCAAACCTTCCACGATTTGTTTCGAGACTCACAGTCGTGTTTGAATTTACTTTTCCTCAAATTTACACGTTGAGTTGAACCATTCGTCCGAGAGAATGAAAAAAATTACAGAATGATGCAGCGTTCTTTTTTTCTCCCTACAAGCAGCTGAGAATAAACGATATTCTCGAGATATCTAAAAAAAATTCGTGCGATCACGAGGAACGAGGCTTTGACGAATTTTTCCGAATTCCAAAAAAAGAATAGACAGCCTCCTGCCTCGAAAGTTTGCGGTATTTTGAGTTGTTGTTGTTGAAATAAAGCAATGACTATTATTTAAAAAAAAAAGACTTTAACACAAAAATACGAAAATCGTATTGAAAAACCGGGAGAAAATTTCTTTCGAAAGAAAAAATCGTCCATTTTTCGTTGAGCCAACATGCTGGAAACGGCGAGGAAGAGATCGTCCGACGAATGAAAAATCAAAGTTTCGAGGAAAGCCTGATTCGACGCGGAACGACCCATATGTATATTCGTCAAGCGCGAACGTGAGGCGGGCACCCGGAGAAAATGAGATAAACCGTGAAAAAAGAAAAAAATCACGAGCTTTATCGCGGCACGAGGGCGCGAAAAACCGATGAACCGCCGAGAGTTCGCGATACACACGTTCGCCAATCCTGTTTCCGCTCAAGAAATAAACCGAGACAAAGATTGCGAGAAAAGGAGATGAAGCGCGGAAAAGAGGATGAAAGCTCATCAAGCTCGTTCCAGCTGCTGCTGGAACGGACGAATTTCGTCGGCACGAGGAGCCATTGGACGTACGAGATGAGATGAGATTTCGATAAACCTGGAAAAGAGAGCACAAACACGCCCCTCGGTCTGATACGTGAGATCATATACGACTCGACGTGTCTTGCAACAATTCCCCTTTTCGTGGCTTTTTTTTCCATCATCCACATTATATATATCGATATAAAATGAATTCATAATTTTATTCAATGTTTTACAGCCAACGGATTCTCGTGAAAAATTCGAAACTTCATCCCCTGTATGTTTTTCTTTATCGAACGAGAGCCACGGTTATCCGGGGTATGAAAAATAATCGCAGTATGGAAATACGTGATTTCACGTATCCAGATCGCGTGTACGATTTTTCGACGCGAAAATAAGTGCCGAAGCAGCGAGGGGTTGAAAACGTCCAGACGTTTCTTTATTGGTCCAGACGATCTTTATTCGTCGTCAGATGCACGCGATCTCTCGACAGAGAAAATTCACAGAGGCGGAAACTTTCGAGAAAAATTATGATGAATTTTAATTCGAAGAAGGAGAATAATCGGAAAAGGGATGCTGGGTTTTTTCGTCTCTGGTTGGAAAATTGTTAAACTGGCAAACAGGCGATTTTTTATTCGGCAAAGTTGATGGCATTGTGGTCATACTGTACGTTTATATCTTGATACGGGAATACACCGGTAAATTACATGCATATAGAAATTGTTTGCGAATAAACATATATAGATGCGTCCTCTCTGACCGTGTACGATTAATTAATTAAGACAACGTCGAATCTCATCCCCTGTACTATCTCGCCCTGGTGCATCCATTGTTTCATGCTGTGCGACGCGTACGTTTCGATGTTTCGCGTGCCAACTCCATTTCCCACGAGTATATATATATGGGTGATTTCAAGCGTAATTTGCTCATCGATGAAACGACATATCGTTAAGGTGGGTACCGTTTCGTAATTTAAAAAAAACAATTTTTGTTTACGAACGTCCCCAAGAATGTTGCATCAAGTTCTCCGAGCAATCGGAGCAAAACTAACGAAGATGTGGAATTTTAACCATCAAACTCGGCACACTCTTTCAAATTTGCCGAATTTTGAAAATATCGAGGAAAATCGCGTAACTTTAAATTCGTATGGATTCATTCGATCGATCGTTAAATAATCGTAAAAAGTTGAAATATCGCGTTGGTCCAACAGAAAAACTTTCTTGAATCCTCCATATTATCGAGGAATTATTTTTATCGCGAAGGAATTCGCCAAATGGCCATGACTTTTCACCCTTTGATGTTGATCCTCAATTTTTTATGAATAACCGTCGGAAATGAAGGATAATTTATCGGGCAATAAGACTTTGTGGGGAAAAATCGATGAAAGATCGTCCCAAGACTTTTGGGAAATTATGAAAATCGTCAGAGCTTTCAGGACGAGGGTCGCAGCCCTGCGATCGATTTTGAGATGGAATTACCCGTATATGCAGCGATGCACGGACAACAGAGAGACATGAGAGGTTGGCAAGTCCTCTTGAACGAGCAAAGACGATTCCGGAAACGCACTCGAAATAATCGAGACTCGATCGCATCGAGCTCGATAATGACAGCTGATTACGATACCCGAAAACGTAATTAGCACGAATGGTTCAGAGGGATCATAATGCTCGATTAAAGTCGCAACATATTGATTCATATTCGTTCGAAACTTTCAGCTCTGGAAATTACAGCGAATTTAAGATTTATTGAAATATCATCGAAGTTGATTTATCGCAAGAATTTACAACGTGTTTTTCTTTATCAGTACTTTGCACAGGATATGAATAAATTGAAAAAAAATTGCGATGGGAAAGAAGCAGTGATTCATTCGTTGAATTCGATTTGAGAAATGAATTTTTTCAACCACGAGAGTCCTTTGATTGTAATGAATTTTTTTTTCATTTCCGTTGCGTGTCAAATTTTTTTTCCGACCGAATGACGTTTCGTTTTCTCTCATTCTTGCCTTCGAAGAAAATCATCGTTGAGAAACAACCTACTTTCCACGAAGTTCGATAAAGGATTTGGGGTTACAAGAATTATTTCAATCTTTTTTTACAAAATTTCGCAAATTTTCTTTTTTTCTTCCAATGTAATGTCTGGAAAATGTCTCAGAGGATCGAAGATTACGTGGAATTTTCTTGAAATTGTTTCGTTGATATTTCGAAAGACAGAATTTTTTATGCAAAATTCGTCATTCAAAAAAAGTACCTCTCACGAGTGGGTTTTTTTTGTGTCCGCTTATCTGTGATAAAAATGTGCATAACCAACGTCACGTTAAATTTTATCTCGTTTGATTTCCGATCGAATATCGAGTATGGAAAAAAAGATGAAATAAAGAAAAAAGTGGAAAAAGTGGTCTTCAAAAATGCATAAATTCGTTCGGTTTGTACGGTAAATCGTCCATGATTTCCCCAATATTTGTATACATAATCTCTCTGTTATTAGCCAGCGCATACATGAATTTCTATGTTTCCATACCTTCATGCACACAGCATACGAATGAATATTCATAAACTTTGAAATATTCATAATTGTGATGGACACGAGACACAAAATTGACGCAAAAACCCGAAACATTTGACTTTTTTTTAAGCTTCGTTGATTCCCGGATGAAAAATCGTTAGATGAAAGTGAAACGGAGGTGATTACTCGAGCATACATTGAACAGTGATTACTATAAGACGATAAGTCGACGAAAATCTTACCAGAAATTGCAATGAATTATTTACGAGAGATTTTTGATAAATTGATTAAAAAAAACGTTTTTTTCAAATGAAAAATGTCTGTTTTTTCATTCTTATTTTTACGAAGAGAATCCCACGTGGTGGAGAATCGCTCGTCACCGGAAGTGCATACGAGAAACATGAATGATTGAGCGTCGCACGAGAGAGAATGGGAAAACTCTCGACGCTGATGAATTTTCATAAATCTTCAATCTTTTGTGATTCACCACGGAAAGGAGATGGATTTGCTCTTTCGAGCCGAGCCGAGATTTTTTTGTGCGCACATTCATTCGTATTTTCTCCTCCCATTTGCTTGATTTTCCACCGCTGCGACGGTTGAATTTTTTACCTCTGCAACGACGAACGGAGCGCGCTATTAGCCGCGAGAATTGATTAATCCGTAATTAACTCATTAAGCGACAAAGTTTCAAAGCTCGAGAGGAAAATAATGTTTTTCGCAGACTACAGCAGAATTAACTACGAATAAAATCGTCTCTTCTTCATGATTTATGCCGCATTACATCTTCGAAAATCGTGACATAATGACGGCACGAATCCCGTCATTATGTAAATGCGTATGGAAAGAAAAAAATTTTGAAAAAATATTCCAAAATATTGGAGACAGAAAAGGAGAAATGAAATTCCCATGAGTGATTTTCTTCGTCGAGAAGCCAAGCCACATCCGAAAAAAGACGCGATATGGAGCACAAAATTTCCATTCCGACAGTTTGTCAATTATTTATGATTTTTGATTTTTTTTTCGATGAATCGTGTTGAAAAAAGGACAAGGAATAATTCAAAGTGAATTCCTCCGCGTTAATTTCCCGAGAAGAGCAGAAGATCGATGAGAAAATGAAAAAAAAAGGTTTCAATTATTTCATCATCTTATTCGATCGAAAATCTTCCACTGTTATTTAGCTTCGCGTCGTTGAATTTCATTCCTTTTCCTCTTAACATCGTATTCTTCCATTTTTCATTATAATTCGAAAGATATCAATACCACGCGGGCGAACATTGTAACAGTAACGTTATATGGGCCATTCCAGCTGAGTTCGAGCAAGGTCCAACCCCTATTTCCGTTGATTTTAAACAAGCGAAAAGGATCTTCAAAATGTCGACGAATTTCCGATACTTTCGGAATTAGAAAACAAATTTTTCAAACAAAATCCGATAGTTGCGTTTTTTTTTCAAAATTTCATCAATAATGTTAACGATTGAGACGAAAATTCCGAATCTTCGATAATTTCGCGGATACACTGAATATTTTGTTTCGACGAGAGGAAAAAAAGGGCAAATCCACCGTGAATTATTTGTTTCATACTAGACAGAATGAATGTACAGCTTAATTTAATACTCTTTCGGAAAACGGTGAGAGCATTATCATTTTTCGGCTGTAATTTTAAACCGATTAAAACTTTCGATAACGCGTATTAAGTATTTTGTGGCAAAGCCCAGCGAAGCATCAAATGGACCGGAAGTTTCATTTTCCACAGGAAGAAAGTTACGCGTATTCTGTTCAAACACCCTTAATATTTTCGTATTAATTATTTTCATCAACATTTCGAACTGCGTCAAATCCGAAAGTATCGTTAAGTCAAATTTTTGCCGACACGTTATTTTCCTCAGTTATCACAAAGATCGAAAATTGAATTACTTTCAACATCATTGAGAATGACTTTGATGAAAATAACATCGGCAAAGAAAATGACGAAAATTCTCTCGACCGACCAAAACGAGGAAACAGTAAACTCGAAATGAGATGTCAAACGAACCTGGCGACTTTCATAAATCAATACGAATTAAGGGTGAAAATTAACAAAATTGTGACATTTTTGTTTCAATTAATTGATAATAAACATTGAGCGAAAATTAAACTTGTAAAACGAAAGGCATTCGTAAGAATCAGCTCGCTAGTTCGAAGGACATTTTGATACGAAAAAGTCAGAGTCCTCGCGCCGGAAATTGACGTTCGAGGGTGGATCCGGGTTGAAAAAATGAATGCCAAAAAATGGTGGCGATCGACAACGAGGAAAAAGCGAGCATGTAACAAAATGTCGAATTAAGCTCGAAACGTGGTATTTGAATTAGGAAACATTTTAAACTTACCTCTAATGGCTCTTTTTCTCACCCCCTGACGTTTCCCTCTCGCTCATCGCCTTCTTCCCCGTCCGACGTATTCCTCCGTTGTCTTCCTCGTCATCCCCCTTAAAAATACTATATATCCAGCGTTGTTATGCCGTAAGAAGCTCTTAACCGTAATGGACTCTCGTTATGACGAAACGAAGAGCCAGAGCGGTGGCGAGAACGAGCTTTCGCTGGAAAGACGAGTATGACACGATGGAGAGGGAGAAAAAAAAAGAAAATAAATAAATAAAACAATGGAAAGTCTCTGTAAAGGTAGAGATGACGCTCGAGCTTTCCTCTCCGAAAAATAAAACGTGAAGAAGAAGAAAAAAAAAGTAAGAACAAAAAATGTAGTAAGACATTTTTCTCTCTCTCTCGTCGTTATGCCATCTGAGATTTTCTCTTTGACCCACAAACGTTTCAACAATAAACCGATGGCGAAGCAAAAGCCCGAGGCTGCTTCTCATTGGAATAACTCGCCATCTCTTTTTTTTTCAAATTTTTTCCCTTCAACTCCAAGATTTTATCTCGTTTCTTCAAAAGTATCGATTCTCTATGCAGCGATATCCATATATGGGTTATTTCATGCCAAACGGACGATCGAAAGAGACTCGCCGTTTTGTTTCGAAAGGTGATTTTTCTGCACGGTACAGCTGCACTCTCCGAAATAATCTTCCGATTTTCACTTCAGATTTGTGTCCCCCGAAGGTTTTTTCGAGTTGCGCATTTTTTCACGCTACGAATAACGCCATTGCGATTTTATTTTTGAAAAAAATAAAATTTATAAAACGAGACAACGAATAAAAATGGAAAAAACGGAATTTTGGATGGAAGGTGCTTCGAAGGGCGAACTTGGGGGGTGAACAAAACCACCCCTTGGAGATATTGAGGGTTTTTCAATCGTCGATTTGGCGTTAAATGACCCATATGTACGAGTATTATATAAAAATCGAGGGTGTATGTATTTTCTCGAGTTTTCAACCGAACAAAAGTCTGGGAAACTTTTGTCGATTGGTCTCCTTTCCCGTTACGCTTCGTCTCACCGATTTAATTGATAATGAAGATGGCGGAGAAGGAGAGAGGGTGGACGCGGGAAGTCGCGAGACGCCGCGACATCATCGGCCATTTTGTAGCGTTGTGGGTTATCCTCCTCCGTAACGGATGTTGAAGGAAGATAAACCTGTATATGCTGCGTGCATGTATGTATATAATACGCAGTTGAAAACATTTGAAAAGATATTGCGAGATGGACGGATTCGTGCTGGAGAGAGAAAGGAAGGAAAAAAAGTGGTCTCTGTGGCGTCTCGATTCGATGGAGCAGTAAAGTGCAGTCACGAAAATTCCTCGTCGTAAATGCGCGAACTCTGGTGCAACACAACGTCCTCGCGAACTGACAAATTGTTCGATTGACAATACGGAAAATAATAGAATCGCAAAAATAAAGAGAGAACCGAATAAAAAGCGAGCGGCTGGGATAAAGGAACTTTTGTCGTTTGTGCCGGATAGAAGACGCGTAAAGCTTGAAAAATCTCATGTATACACACAGGGTGCTCCAAAAGTAGATGCTGATAATTCAATGCTACATCGGGGATCAAATCCCAAGGGGAAAAGTCCTCGAGCATTTTTCGATCCGACCAATCCCCTTGGAGCTACGGGTGACATCTAATAATTCATCGTTCACATGAAAAAAACACTAAAAAAACATTTCTACTTAAACATTTGTTTTTTCATGGTTTTTTCATGGCCCGCGGTATGTTTGCAACGTTCCAAGCCGATGGGAGAGTTGAGGCTGAAATAGGGGATGAAATTCCAAGTAAAAAACTCGTCAAGTATTTTTTGATCGGACGAATCCCTGCCGAGTTATCGATTCATACAGTTCGGCCAACAGGACGCGAGAAGCGTCGCGATGTGCACCGGAGAGGGGAGGAGTACGCGCGTCCGATTGGCTGAAGCTTTGGCATCTGATAACTCGACAGGGTTTCATCGTACAAAGAAATGATGAAATACTTTTCGTCTCGGAATTTCATCGCGAATTTAACTCGAAATTATCGGCACCGATTCTTCGGACACCCTGTATATACACATAAATACACAGATGTCCGCGACGATCCATAGATTCACGATCGAGTAATAATGTTCCAAGGAGAAAATCGATTGTCAACGAGAAGACCGGAGGTTGCGGATGATCCGTCTACCAGCGAACTTGTACAGGGTGATTCACGTCCAATCAGGCACAAAAATATATTTCGGTAATTGAAACTATATTTTATAATTTTTAAACAAATTTGGTAAAAGTTATCCTCAAAAATCCCCATGTTTAGAGAGTAACAAATTGAAAAATATGCAGAAAGCTCATATTCCTTCGATGTTAAATACATTCGTACGTTTCTCAAAAATGCACTCGATTTAACAGTTTCCAATCGATGATAATTTTGTGCTAAAAAAAATCGTCGTCGGGTACAAACCGAACGTATTCATATTGTACGAAAAGTAACAGTGTTTTCTGGAAATTTTGAGAAATCGTTCCGATGAACCGAGCTTGTGAATTTTCCAAAGATAATAAATCGTCGACATAAATTGAAAAAAAAAATTCGCGCTTTTTGGATTTTCGTTATACTTTGTATGGATCATCCTGTACATACCGATATGTTTACGTGCGTCTTCAATTGGTAATGCGATTCTCTCGTTCGCCATTCAACGGCCGGACGCTGGTTCCATCAGCGGAAGTACTTGCATTACTCTCATAGTTGAGGAAAAAAAACAAGATGGCGACGAATAACAGAGACCATACGGAGGCGAGGAAAAACGACAAAGACGAAATTGTAATGACCTCAGGGGAGATCGGGGCAAGACGGACCGCTGAAAAGTTTGCCAAAAGAACATTTTTTTTCCGCCACCGTCAAATTTTCACGCGTTCGAAACGAAATTACAAAAAATATTGGATGCAAATGTTTGAAAAATTAGACAATCAAGTTTTTCGAATTCTCGAAAGACTCTTTGGCTGAAAAAAAAGCATTCCTTCATTTCTCGTTGTACCGACTCGCCATTAGAGAGAAATAATTTTTTTTTTCGTTATCGACATGAGAAAAAATGTACGTCTTTTTCATCATTGCCACGCAATTTTTCCTTCGGCGCTTTTTTCGATCTTCTCGAATTTTGCAAAAATTTGCATTCTCGATTGTTCACCAGGTGGAAAATTTTCGCCAAAATCGTTCAACGATATGGAAGAGCGATAATAACGGCTGGTAAGAAATGAGGTGGGGGTTCTGATCATTTTACAAAAACGAGGTCAGTTTTATATTTCAATAATTATTACAAATTACATTCGATAATTCGATACATCGATTCTCCTCTCGCTTTCTCCCTCGTTCGATCTCGTTGATCAGTGACTTCGCATTTTGCTCATTTACATCGTCAATTTTTTTTTTTTTTTTTTCTCGAGCTTTACAAATAATAATAACGATAATAATAAATAAATAAATCAATCAACGTTCGCAATTTCGCGAGACGCTCGACGAAACGACGAACGATCAGTGTTACCCGTCAGGCGGGATGAAACCCTATTGTCAAACGTAAATCTACTGGAAAATACGAGATTCGTTGGCTCGCAATATTTCAGTTTTTTATAAAAAAAAATAAAGACTGTACACTCTGTTTTCGTTTATCGCGATTTTACACGTAATGGCCCATATACCCTGACAATCGCGTATCGCGCCACGGGCGATTGTAATTCAACGTTTTTCATTCGCGCGTTTGCACTTCTTCTCAAGTTAAGTTACACAAATTTAATTCAACGTATACTGATAATCGTAATGCGGTTACGATCGATAATAATGTGAAATTTTCCAACGCGTTGGACCGGACGATTAACGCGAGTTAAAATTATATCTCTGGACGCGTCCAAAGGTACGAGGTATATTCCGATTGTCCGACGGCTTTAATGATAAATTTGTCGTATGGTCGAATTAATATTGTAATTTTACTGTACAGGAAATTTAATAATTAATCGATGACCGTTACACCACGAGGCTATCTCTCGAGCTCGATCTCAACCTGTGGCAGGAGATCCGGTTCTGTAACAGAAACAAAAAAAGAACAAGAAAAATATTAATCAAAGCACTCGTGAAATAAATGTAATCTCGAGTGCGAATTTAACGTGCGAGTTGAGGCTGATTTTATGGGTATTTTTTTTTAGAATAAATGTGGAAATACGAAAATAGAGAGATTTTGAAAAAAATGTTGAAAATGTTCGGCGAAATCATAGACTTTTTATCTGCCGTGAAATAATTTGTTGCTTCATTTGGATACACGCGAATTTTTTCGAAATTCTTCGAAATTCCCCTTTTTCGAATTTTTTAAACAAGACCTTGTTAACTTGTTTTCATTTTATGAAAACAAAAAGCAAGAAAAAGTCAAACTCCGCGGAAAAATGTGTATTTATCCAAAATTCAAAACCACAAAGCGTTTTCAATATTTTGCAATTTTTTTTTCCTTCATAATCCCCTACTATAACTTTTAAATATCGTACAATTTTTTCGAGAATCGTACGCTGGAAAGAAGAATTATTATAACACCTGAAGAAAACACGTTAATTCCGGCGTCGTAGGCGCCAGCGTGATAAAATCGATTTTTGAAAAAAAAATGTACCCATTTGTTTATGTTCATATTTGTAATATTGTATCGAGGAAAATGTTGATACAAATTAAAGTTCTTCGCGTAATAACTGCAGTCTGACAGCTATAATCAAGAGCTTCCGGCATACCTCTGGATGAACTTTGCTCAACACGAAGAAAAAAAGAAAAAAAGCACGTAACGATCGAACGACAGGATCAGATGCGTGTCGGAGGACGAGAGAGATGCATCTGCGAAGATGGAAAAGTGGCGAAAGGAAGTAAGAGGGAGAAAAAGGATGAGAAAAAAATGAAAAAAAAAAAATCGAGACTACGATGGACTCTCGAGCGAGCCATAAATTCCAGAGCTTGCGAGGCGAAAGTCGAGATAGGAGGATCGCAGTTTCCAACGCTCCGCTCGGAGTCTGCGAGCTTCTCTCCTGCATCCTCAGACACAGAACTTGTTCTCATAATCCTGAAGCTCTGTACACAATAATACGATTCTCCAACTTGGAATCTCTGACTTGGAAACAGAATAGAAAGCAATGGGGGAGGGGGTGAATACTAGCACGTCCAATTGATCGATTTATTCAGTTGACCCGGAATGCCCCACTTAATACGTATGTGCATTAGGTTGGGTAAAAAAAGACCATTTTCATTCGTGTCGGACGAAAAAAAAATCCTCCAGAAAGGATTTCACTGTACGATAATACGAGCTTTCTGAAAAAATCGCCAGTTTCTCGAATTTTTGAGAAAAAAACAAAAAAAACACGTAATCCGAAGGTTTTGTCGAATTATTCGATAATTTGAATGACTTGTTGAGGTTTTCTGAAAAATTTGATGGATTTACGAGCGGGTTATTCGACGATGATATTATAAATACGAGAATTCGTTAAAAGTCCAATGAGAAATATCGTAGCTGAATAATCATAGATAATAATAATAATGATGATATTAATAAATAATAACAATCATCGAATAATTCGAATTCAACGAATTATTCGAAAAACTAACGAATTACTCGAGCTTTCCCAGCAATTCTCCAGCAATATCATCATATTTCGAATTTAATCGCCTCCTTTACGTCCTCAACGTCATTTTGCCTGCTCAAGTTAAACGGGGATTGCCACGTGTTTCTTTATTTTCACACCATGATACGGTCCATTCCGCCGCTCTTTCTCACTTTGGCAATGGGATCGTTTCGACAAAACTCGCGTGGTGAAAATCAACATTATCGAGAGAGAAAGACAGAGAGGGTGAGAGAACATTTCTTTCTTGAACCATCGTCACGATAGCTCGGGGAGAGATCGCCTTTTACCCGCCACTTGAATGTATACGGAGTGTCCGAAAATGGAATGCTGAGAATTTACCGTCACACTGGGGATGAAATTCCAGGTCGAAAAGTCCCCGAGCACTTTTTCATCCGACGAATCCCCACTGAGTTGTGAATCAACACAGTTGGGCCAATAGGACGCGTGCGCTCGCACGGCGCCCGCGGGAGAAGGGATAGACTCGCGCGTCCGGTTGGCTAAAACTTTGACAATTAATAACTCACAAGGTTTTGGTCGTAGAAAAAAATACTTCAATACATTTCGACTTGGAATTTCATCTTGAATCTACATTTGGATTATTAGAAACAAGTTTTGAGACACCCTGTGTATAAAAAGCGTAGCTTGGTTACAAGTTTTAAATAGTTTCAGGAGGAGAAATTACATCGGGGGTACTTTTCGTAGACAGACGAAATGACACAAAACGACGGCGATGCTGCTTGTTTCGAGGATCTCCGGTGTGAATATGTATTATGCACGAGGTATTCAACGTCAAATCGACAGAGTGAAAAATCCTCGCCATTTTCGTTTCGAGAGATGATGTTTGCCACGGCGTGATACTCCAATAGAGTCCCCAGACTTTTTTCGGACCTTTTTTCTCGAACCATTTTTCGAACTGCCAATTTTTTTATGTTAAGAATTCAGGCATCAATGTCACTTATTTTTTTTTCGGAAAAAATCCATTTTTTTCATACGTTCAATCGGTGCTTTGACTCTCGAAAAACGTGAAGCGTTTTATACCCGAAAACAATTTTTGAAATCGGTTTCGAAGCTTCTACTCGTCGATTTGCCAGCATGGAATGGTCCATACATGTCCACCCGCCATTCCCTTCTTTTTTCTTTAGTCTACGTTGACTCTCTCGCTCTCCGTGCTGCTTCGAACTCACTTCTGTTTTTTAAGGGATGACGACCCTCCTTATACCCCTTATTCTCTTACTTGTTTCTTTGCTCGTCTCGTTCTCCACGTTTCGTATGGATTGCACGTAACGCTTCC
This sequence comes from Heteropelma amictum, assembly GCA_959613375.1. NCBI lineage: Eukaryota > Metazoa > Arthropoda > Insecta > Hymenoptera > Ichneumonidae > Heteropelma > Heteropelma amictum. The sequence continues at coordinate 38,469,876 of OY390720.1, read as the reverse complement.
GTTCCGAAGTACATTTTACTATACTTTACCAACGTATCGAGGACATTGTTGATGAAGAAGAAACGCGTTTATTTTTTCGTAATAATTTAATGCGAAAATGTTCGAATTTCGATGGTCATTTTTTTTTCCCGATTAATCGATAATTCAAGATACGCGTTTATAATTATATACGAACAATGAGGAATAACGCGTTGACGCATTGATCGGAGAAAAATTAGAAGTGTCTTTGATGAATTTTTCATTGAATTTCCTCTCGTGAATGTTTTTCCGTCGGGATTAAAAGATTGAATTCATACTGAATTGAATTCATACTGACGTTACAAATGTGAAAGTAACTCTAACCGGATATTGATGAAATTAGCCAGGAGGTTGGAAAACTGTGAAATTCTAACGTCTTTCCGACTCCCAGTGCTCGAGAAATTTGCGTCTGATCGGGTTCGAACTATGTATAGGCTCTTTTTTCGTAGTGTCACCGACCAAGGGTCGTTCGTTCAACCGCACGAATGTCGATTCAAGGTCGAATGTAATTTCCCTCATACGCACGTGTAAGCTACTTTTTCTCCTCATAGCTCACCGATGGGGTTTTACGCGTACTCAAATTTGCTCAAACCAAAATCAATGAGCGATCGTAACTTTCTTCGGATCTCAATGAAATTTTGTACGCTCGTTCCTTGATGCGGATTATCCGTGACAAATCGAGTATCCTCTTGTTCGATTTTTAATCACCGAATTTTTCGAATTATCCGACGAATTTTCGAACATCTCACGATTTCCCCGGTTATTCGGCTGGACCGAAAAATCAAGCCGGAAGATGAAAGCAATTTTGGTTCCTCTGATCTTCGATCCATCATCATGCTTGAAAGTTTTCCTCCGTCGTTCACCGTCTCTCTCGGTAATAGCGCGATAAAAGTACCGCCCCCTCGTACTTTCCCGGTCTTTCCGAAATGTTTTCGAAATTTTCGTCGGGAGGCTGCGTACATCTACTGCCGCTTTGGCGGTCGAGTTTTTCGCCCCTAGCGGAGCATCGATGATTTATCACAGGAGCCTCGAGATTCGGTACGATTACGATGTGTGTATGTATGTACACGTGGAAAAGGCTTAAAGGGTTTCTAAAGTGTGGGGGAGTACATCAATGAGGGTTATGCCGTATAACGACGCTCTCTTTTTTTCCCCTCTTTCCCTCGTGCCTTCTCTCGGAGCTCTCGAAGGCGCGCACAGACTGCCCGTTTTTCCGGAATGCCGAACATGCTCTATTCCTTTGATCATCGCGGGGCCAATTGGCCTCTGTGTGTCGCTCAAAAAGGACGATGGAGCGGAAGAGGAAGAGGGAGGAAGGAGGGAGCTTGTGTTTCTCGTCGTTCTTTTTTTTTCCTACTTTTTCTATACCAGGCGGGATTTTCCACTCGAGGCGAGGACCATTCTTGGAAGATTTCCTCTCAGCCTCTGATGCTTCCCTCGCGTTACTCGAGGGGCAATAATAATAATAATAAAAACTTTGGTCTCGTCACGTCTGGGGCTCCCCGTGTACGGGGTGAGGAGCCCGCGAAAGCATCGACGCGAGTAAAAACTCGCAAGGTTTTAACGCGTCTCGTGCGCGCTCCGCGAACCAACTTTACGGGCTGACAAACATTTTCCTTCGCGAAGCAAGCTCGTTGGCCACAAAGCTCGCGGAGCCTCCTGACGCCATGCGCGTGTAATCGTCGAGAAAAAAAAAAAAACTTTCTTCAAGGTCATGAACCGCGAAATTCGGGGGTGGAAGGGGCTTTTTCCTCGTCGACCTTTCGGGGAAAAAAAAAGGTTTCGTTTCCTTCCGATAGATCCAGTGATTCGATCGAGCGAACGTATAGATATTCGCAAAAATGTCACTTTTTTCGTCGCAACGACGTCCTTCGTAAATTTAAACTCGTGAAATCTCGCGGTAACATTGAATTCGCGATCGATTCTCGTAAAAGTAAGAAAAAAAATGGTTGCATTCGCCGATTGAGATGCAACGTTGTGAAAGTGACTTTTTTTCGTTCGATCTTCGATTAATAAAATAAAAGCCAATGTTTTGTCCGATCGGACGAAAAAACAAATTTAAAAAAGGTGGAAATTTTTCAATTGTTTTGCATCTTTTTTTCAAATGGTCGAAATAAAAACAAAACGGTAGAATAAAACGGAATTGGAATTTCGAAAAATTTTCGTTCAACATTTTTTCCTCATCGACCTTTCGGGGGAAAAAAAAGGTTTCGTTTCCTTCCGATAGATCCAGTGATTCGATCGAGCGAACGTATAGATATTCGCAAAAATGTCACTTTTTTCGTCGCAACGACGTCCTTCGTAAATTTAAACTCGTGAAATCTCGCGGTAACATTGAATTCGCGATCGATTCTCGTAAAAGTAAGAAAAAAAATGGTTGCATTCGCCGATTGAGATGCAACGTTGTGAAAGTGACTTTTTTTCGTTCGATCTTCGATTAATAAAATAAAAGCCAATGTTTTGTCCGATCGGACGTTGGTATTCCCGGAAAGACAGTGTTATCGCAATGATTGAAAAAACAAATTGGAAAAAAGTGGAGATTTTCCAATAGTTTTGCATCTTTTTTTCAAATGTTCGAAATAAAACAAAACGGTAGAATAAAACGGAATTGGAAATTCGAAAAATTTTCGTGCAACATTTTTTCCCGCCGAATCTTCAGTTTTATCGGCTTTGTGGTCATTTCCTTAGACGTACTTGGGTTTTCTCGAATTTCCGGTTTCACCCGTGAAAATAGAGGATTTTACTCACCGTTTCGACTCTCCTCGAGGTAAAGACTCGTTCTCTGTGATCTCCTACGATCTACGGTACCGTATCTCACTCTGGGCTCGATTCTTTGGGCGGACACGTAAGTCGGCGCTGTCAAATCGTCGGTGACATTCCGACGCACCGGTGTTCTCGTCCGTTTTCGACAAACGACGACACCGATGAGAATTCCGATACCCACGAGGATCAACGAAGCTCCCCCTACAGATAAATCGAGTAGATATTAACGCCGGAAGTCAAAAATCTCATTTTTCATCGTCTCTTCTTCGTGGTTTTTATCATTGCAAAAATAATCGGAAACATCGTCTCGATTTCGAGCTCTCCGACAAGAGCTTTCAAAAGTTCCACTTTTTGCGCAATTTCGCGGCATTTTCAAGTGCACCGACGACGTTCGAAATCCACCCGATTAGCTGACCGCGTTGCGACGCCATTGTGGAATTTTGGCATTCGGCCAACCGGAAGTTAATGAGAGGAGTCGCACGACGCGTTGTGAGATTTGAAAAAAAATGAGAAAAAAACGAGAAAGGGATTGATAAAATCCAGCGAATTGGTTTTTTTTCGGGGAGGGGAGGAGGATGTAAAATTCGTCCTTTGCCCTTGAACATCGTCGGGATGAACATTTTTTGCGTTTCGCACAGAGGGCGAGAAAAATATGTCCCTTGGCTTTAAATTTTCGTCCGACGTTTTGGAATCTGTTTGTTTTTAATTTTCAAGACACGATAAAAAATGGAAAATTAGTCATCAGAAGATTGTACAATTATTCGCGAGTTGAAAGTTCGACAAAGCTGATGTCAGCAGTCGACTTTGAACCCGAATGACTCTTGAACCATTGGTCCCGGAGGCTTGGAGCTCCCGAGCCATTTTGCGGAGCACCAAATTTCCTACAAAAATGCCTCTTTTTATAAAAATAAACAAATCGCTCACCTTTTAAAATCGGGACGAACCATTTTTTTCCTACGCAGGGATTTTTTATTCAATATACCGAGGCTTTTTTCGCAGTGGCCGAGAAAAAAAGGTATCGATTTTTTTCGAAACGGTCCAGCGTATGTATGTCCACGGTTTTTCTCGCGACTCGAATATCAATTATCGTCGATGGAACAGGGGATGCCGTAGATGGAAATGTTCGACCGATATCGCAGGGGGTAAAAGCGCAGAGAACACGTTGCAGAAATATGCATTGAGACGGAGAGACAACGGTTTTCATGCAAAATGCGAGAGAGAAAGTTTTCGCATTGGACGATGGACCATCGGCTACGTACTCCCGACCTCTCTCTTTTTCATCCCTCGTCGGGTTCCATAAATGGATAACCATTTTGAATAACGATTGACAACGCGACCACGCTCGGATGACACGCATCGCTCTCAATTAAAATGACAAGGAGGATTGATCGCAGTGTTCGCTCGCTTCCCGATTCGTCTCGACGCGCAGCATCCCTCATTGGTCCATATCTTCCGATTGCTTTTTTCCCTCTCACCCTTTTTCACACGCATCTCCATCTTATACCGCGTGTCCGTCAGTTTATCGCTTTTTATGCAAAGCCATTTCGCAGCTTCCGTTCGTTTTCGCGAGACGCCATCTTTGGCGTCTTTTGGCCCCAACTTTGGGCATGAAATTCCAAGTCGAAAAGTCTTTGAGCACTTTTCGATCGAACGAAATCCCGCCGAGTTATCAATTGATACAGTTCGGCCAATAGGGAGCGCGAAGCCTCGCGTGGTACGCCAGAGTGGGGCGGATCGCGCGCGTCCGATTGGCTCAAACTTTGCCGATTGATAACTCGTCGGGATTTCATCGTAGAAAAAAATGATGAAATACTTTTCACCTCGGAATCTAGTATTCCACCGTATATATGTGAGATAGAGAGTGAGATAGACGTTTTTCGCCTCGAAATATGTTCTCAAAGATTTCGAAACGTTATTCCTCAAAGGAGGCAGGAGAACTGCGTTTCATCCATTCTGTACGATTCTTACCGCCCCCTCGAGCACGAATAGAACTCGATCCGATGCGATTCAACCGTTATTCAGACAGGATAGACTGCCGGCAAGGCGCGAGTATTCCACCCTCACCCTTGTACTTGTACGAGTGGATATTAGGGTGGTCTTCACTTGAGATATTCCCGAATTTCTGAGCTTCCAGAGGCCGATATGATTCGAAACGAGGAGAAACAAATTACATCCAAGTTTTACGACTCCGTCTCAATTTTCACCCCTTGCCGCGCGTGGATTTTTTACTATTTCAATAAAATATGAGGTTTTCGACACGAATGATCACTCTTTCACGCTGGCCAGAGTAATTGGCCAGAGTAATCAAAAAATGTTGTAGTATCCATCCCGCAGAATTTTTACGCATTTTTAGCTATTCAAGTGCCATTTAGAAGTGCCATTCAAAAATGGCACTTCTAAATGGCACTTCTACATTAAAAAATTGTTGTTCTTAATTTTCGAAAAGGATTATTCAGTATCTGCGGAATATCTTCTGCCAAATCTGACCTTGTTGTTGGCTGAATAATAAATTTTGAAAATCACTCGCATTGATCGTAAAATTGGCAAGTTTCTGCCAAAAGAAAGAATAGAACAGTTAAAAATCCGCACAAATTCTGGTAGACAATTATTTTCGTGACGAGGACAAACTCTGTGAAGTTGCGAATTTTTGGAAAAATGATTTTGGCCAGCATAAAAAAGGTCTTCCGGTGCCGAAAACGTCATTGAGACGCGACGCTCAAACCGATGTTCGGTAAGGGTGGAATTTGAGATGGGGACGTAAAACTCGGAGGTTTTTTTGCTTTCGATCATTTCGAATCGTATCAGCCTGCGGGGGGAGCGTAAAAATCCGAAAACACTTGAGACGAGGACCACCCTAACGCATACATTGGTCCCTTTCCGTTTTATCTCTCAGTCTCTCGTGTTCCGTCTTCTTTTCGGGACGAAAGCCGGCTCATTCGGCAAAGTTGCTGCGAAGCAGTGTGAGGAATATTCATCTCCCGCGATCTTTCCTCTTTGTGCAAGACCGAAGTCGCGTAACGAGATGAGAAATTCGTGTGCGCCGAAGAGGACGGAGCTTTTTCCATGCACCCAACGAATACGCGATATTTATCATGGATTCGATATTTGTTACAACAAAAATTCGAAATTTCTTGTTTTTTCGAGCTCACTCCACTAAAAATAGTCGCGTCTAACGTGAAAAAAGTAGCCGTACGGTGATTCTGCTTTATCCTCATCCCGAACGGGTGTGCCGAAAATTCTGGCATTTTAGTAACGTTGGAAAAATCATTCGTATAGAATATTTTCGTGTTTTTCTGCATCTACGATTTTGTTTTCTCGCGCGTATTCTCCGTAAGCTTCATCTCCGCTGAGTATGATTTCGACAAAATGATTTTGATACTCTTGCTGCCGAAAAAAAAATCTTTAAATAAAAAAAAATGCAAGTGTCGAAATTGGCTAAAAAGACGTGTTGCAAAAAATCGTAGCTTTGGCCTGGCCTTTTCTCCTACTCTGTTAACGATGGAAAAATGTCCCGCAGGATTTTGTCGTATCTATAAATTTTTACGATTTTTGCATGTAAAGCGCGAAGTTTCCGGTTCAAGGTTTATAGACAAAAGAACATTCGCTCCGTCGTTGCCTGAGAAACTTAATTTCCGGTACTTTTTTTTCACGTCCTTTTATATCTTGCACTTGAATCGTTATCGATCGATCGACGATACATCGAGACCCACGTACGTTCCGTAATGTCTTCACAAGACTTTCACTCGCATTCGTTTTTCATCGTTGAAAATTAACGCATTTTTCTGATAACAAAGAAATCGCACAAAAAAGAACAAAAAATCGTCGACAATTTTCCGAAATTTCAAGGCGGAAGGGTGGAGGGAGGGGGGCGCGATCTGATACTTTCGGCTAGTGTGACATACGCGGCGTCCCGGAAGTTCATGACGATACTTTAAAATTACACTCGCGACGAAATTCCGAGACGAAAAGTGCTTCGTCATGTTTTTCTACGACGAAATCCCGACGAGTTATCGATCGGCAAAGTTGGAGCCAATCGGGCGCGCGCGATCCGCCCCTCCCTGGCGCACCGCGCGAGGCCTCGCGCGTCCCATTGGCCAAACAGCATCGATCGATAACTCGGCGAGGGTTCGTCGGATGAAAAAGTGCTCAAGGACTTTTCGACTCGAAATTTCATCCCCTATTTCGGTACAAATAATCGACGGTAAATTCCGGGACACCCAGTGGGTGGAAAAAAAGACATTTTTACATTCAACTACTTGGTAACACGTTGGATCTGTCAAATTTACGTGAATCTCAGCACACGAAGGGATATATTTTTCAAAAAAAAACAAAAAAAAACAAAAAAACAACTCACCAATGACTGCAATAATGACGATCATGTTTTCCGAATTCGCTTGTGGAATGACACTCTGAAGATCCTTGAGGACAAAACCGCCGGAGCGCTCGAGCTTGTTGCCCAACGTTTCCGACACCCTTACGTTACGCAGCATCGCAGGTTCGCTTCTTCCGCGTCCGTTGATCGCGTAAACAGCAACGTTATAGTCGAATCCCGGATCGAGATCGCGCAGATGAAAGCTCGGACGTGGATTCGTCTCCTGATAGACCGGCGGTGACTCGCCCGCGATCCCCTGATCGCTCTGAGGCGTCTGGAGCGTCTGCGACGTCAGATATAATTCATTCCCCTCGTGATTGCTGCTCCGCACCTCGAGTAAAAAGTGCTGCGGCAAACCACCGTCGGAGCCCGGCACGCAATTAACCTCGAGGGCGCTGCTCTCGTTGTGAATCGAACAATCGATCGGCTGTTGCGGTAATTCTGTTCGACAATGAAAAAAATGAGAGTTTCGTCAATTTTCCTCTCAATGGCCTATTTTTTTTTTGACAAGAAACATTTTCCCCAAGAAACATGCAGCTTTCGCTTTCGAAGGACGAAAACTGAACGTTCGATGATTCAACGAGCGTAGAATTCGAGGAGGATATTTTGAAAAAAAAAGAATTCAAGTACATTAAAAAGACGTTGAAACCCCTCGTCGCACGGTTTGCCGCTGGATTCTTCGGCGAACGAATGGAAAAACAGTGGAGCCTACCGGAAATTTGACGTTTGCACCCGCGAAGCAGCGTTGCGTCAGAGTCACGCTTGGAAAAATTGACGGCGGGTAAACAAAGGAGATTCCAGGTGTACTCGAAGAGGCACGAAACTGATAATGCTCAAATGGAATGAAGTTTCAAGTTGACGAAATCAAGAGGAGAGAAAATAAGAGGAGAGAGCGAGAGAGGAAGAGAGAGCATTTTCGTCCGATTTTGCCAAGGTACTTTTGGTAGGGCAGCAGCCACTCAACGTTTGCCCACTCGGAGAACTCGAGGGTAAACCACTCGACTCACCGCACATGAGCACCGGAGAAAGAAAAAGAGAGAGAGAGAGAGAGAGAGAGAGAGAGAGAGAGAGAGATAAAGAGAAAGAGGGCGGAAGTCTACTCTACCTTTCGCCTCAATTTCGGTAGGAGAGAAAAGCTCCGATATATACATCAGGAACAAATATATATCAGAGGCAATTTGGTACGAAGAAAACGAAGAGATTTCACGTGGGGCTTCGTAACGGGTCCGATATATACTTTAGACAAGAGGGTAAAACCTCTCGAGCAACTTGTTTTGCCCGATTAAATCAAGTGTGTTACGTTCGTCTGTGATACGTCAGTAAAGTGTCCCCCCTCTCTCATTGAATTCTGTTTTATGCACATTACGAGGGTGTTGAGAAGGAAAAAAACATTTTTTCCCATTCAAACAGCTTCAATTCCGACTTTCCGTGTTCGCATCGACTCAAGATGCTCCTCTCATCGCAATTGCATTTATTTTCCACAGGAATAAAAATGGGGTAAAATAACGCGAGTGTCTTCGGAACGTTGCCGTTCGATAACGTCGAGTCTCGGAATGAAACTCGCTACGTATTTTCGTAGCAAATGAACCGCTCTACAAAAAAGGTCCTTTGCCGTAACGGCGTTAATCCGACCGTTATGGAGTTACAGCCGCCGAAAGTTCGACTTGTGCAAAAATCCTCCTGCTCTCATTCTAAAACTCTCTGTAGAACCTTTTTCGCGGGGCACGAATTTTACCATCGAATGAGGATCTTCGCGTTGTTCCCCCGATCCTGTCGTGACAAAATATTACCGCAAAAAATGACGATCTACCGCGTGAAAAATAACCTCAAAGTACCGTTAAAGTCTCAAAATCGTAAAACCGAAATCTTCCCCGCGAAAAAAACCGCGACGAGTGAATAATACGAGACAAAAAACACGTTTTTCGGGTCGATCGCTCGTGTTTGCCTTGGGAAAACCCCGAGGAGATAGCGATTTCGAGACAAGAGAGGAATCAAGGTACCCTTCGGTGAAAATGAAAAAGGAAAGGAAAGAAAAACGCGCACGAACGATCGGAGAGTGAAATCTCGTTGAGAAAAAAAAAATAACCAAAAAAAAAAGAACGCAGAGCGCAGGAAGAAATGAAAGCCGCGGGACTCACTCGCTTGGACGATGTTGAAGGTGCAGGGGGTGCGTTGTCTGCCGACGCTGTTGCTCGCCCAACAGGCCAATGTACCGTAATCCCCGTCGAGGGTCGGTACGTACTCGAGGATGCTGACGAGACCCTTGTTTTGCGCTCTCGAGTTCGGTATCGGCGAAACGTCGCCTCTGGACCCGTTGAAGGTCCACGAGAATCTCACGGTGTCACTGGGCTCGGCGTCGACCGTGCACCGCAGCCGAAGATTTTCCCGAGGCGCCGCGGCGATCTCTATCGCCTCGAAGCCCGAGCTGCATCTCGGAGCGTCTTAATAAAGGAAAAAAAGAACGAAACGACGAACTAAAATTGCCACTCACGAGGTCTTTTGATTTTTCGTCAAAAGGCAATTCGAATACGATTATAAATCGTATCTTTTATCAAAATGACCTTTCTTTTTATTCAGGGCTCTCGTACTTTCGTACAAAGTAGGAAAATTTAATGAACCGTCGTTCGATTGTTCTGACAAATTTTTATTGCACAATAATTTATGAGATATTTTATTTGTCTCTTGAGGTGTTTGAAAATGTTTGATATATCTTTTTTTATTCGTTCTTTTTGTTCGAATTTATATTTTCAACTCTGATGACGAATTTCCTCGAAGATGAAGCATACGTCGAGGATTCTCTCTCGTCTCGTTGGATTTGAGCGTATGGATGTGAATGGAAAATAATTAAGGTGTACAATATACTCACATTTCATGTGAATGTAGACTGGACGACTGACGGCCTCGCCAACGGAGTTGCTCACGTGGCAGGCATAACCACCGGAGTCGCTGAGCTTGAGGACCCTCAGCGTCAGGGTGTTTGCGGCTATGAGAATACCCGCAGTTACGTCGTGCTCCAATCGAGTATCCTGAGGAACCAGAAGACACAAAATTGTTGGAAATTCGAAAGAAAAAAACAAAAAAAAAACAAAAACCGAATCTTTTTTTTTGGTACGAAAAAAAAAAAAAAATGTCCCAAGATTCGTAAAGTTTATGCCTCTTGATCGTCGGCTCCTCCGGTCAGCCTCGAAACTTGATGCCATTGAATAATGATTGATTGAAAACACTCGTTGATGATACCGATGATTTAATCATTTCCAGAATGATCGCGTGTCATTTTGAATTATTCGCCGTCGAACTTGCCAGCGTGTATTAGTGCACCATAATGCTATTGAATAATTGATATACCACGTGATCCCTCCATCCATGATCCATGATGAATTACCGCGAGAACAACAACAATTGCACAGTCCGATAATGAGTAATCGAATGATCTCGCTGGTTTGCACTCTGTCGCGATGGAGTATGGCTTTGAATCGTGATTGAAAATCGCGATTATGAATTAATCTTTATACACGAATTTTCGCGATTGCCGGAAGATCAGGGAGGAGGGCAGAAAGTTGGTAAATCGAAGATTTACGAAGAGTTACATTTCGATTGAGAAACTAGCGAATTAATTGAAAATGTGTTTGAAATGAGAAAAAAGTGATACTCGTATTCCGTCGTGTCATTTTCTCACGAATAAATGAAAAACACTGTGGCAAAGAGGGAAAGATCGTGGGAAGGGTTGAATTTCGTTCAAATTTATATTTTCTTATTATATCCGTAGGAAACGCAGCGACGATTATTGTCTTTATATTTATGTATTATTTTATAATTAACACCCCGATGACAAATGAACGAATAAAGAACGTCGAGGGAAAGAGAAAGAAGGGTGGAGGGTTAAATTCAGTCCAAATTTGGAATATTTGTGTATCGATCGAGAAACGACAGCGACAACCGACTCTGAGGTCGATAAGTAATCGATATCTCGATTGAATCAGAGCTGTACTGCGATATAAAATCAATTAGAGCTGCGTTTGAGACGACAAACGAGCAATCGTGTATCCCGTCGTACTGCTTTTCCTCGAACGAGTAAAATGCATTAAAATTTCGAGAGTGAAATATCGACGACGAACAATTATAGTATATATTTTTTGACGATTTTCGTACTCTACTGCTCGAAAATACAGACAAGTAATTTTCGATTCCATCATAATGCTTTCTGCTGGCGAGAGAAACAATGCGGGAGTTTAAAACGGGCTTGGAAGCCGTATGAAACGAACAATTGTGTATTCAGTGTGTAATATTCCCTCTCATGAATGACTGAAGAATATATGGGAAAATGGAGAAAGTTGGGGAAGAGAGGGTTGGGCTGAATATCGTACAAAGTATCGACGATTCGATATTTGCATATTAATTGAGAAAGCTGCAACTAGATGCACGAATTTACAGGTGAGTATACGAGAGAGAGAGAGAGAGAGAGCTTTTCGTTCTCGATACTCATGCATAGCTTGTTTGTTGCCTAGAAACATATTTGGTATTTCGTACATTGCTGGACAAAAAAAAACCATCGGAATAATCATGCGTATAATTAATACAAAAACAATCCTCTTTTTCTTCAATGAAAATAAATGCCATGTAATAATAAAAATGTGCAATTAAAAAAAGTTATTGCAGTCCTGAAGCTTTTACCAGCACTGTTTGCTGGCATGTCTGTCATTCCTCAAGTGGATTTTCCCCACTTGGGACCGGCTCCAAACCGTTGATTCACGGTCGAAAAACATCGTGGGAAAGCAAAAAGAAATTTGAAATAATATCAAACTACGTCGACTTTACAGACTCCGACCGTGTCATGTGTCGGTTCTTGGCAAACCCGTAAATCAAAGTGCCAAGAGTGTCCGAGCTGGCGTGAAATTGCCCATATATTTATACAGAGTATATAATAATATATGAGAGTCGCGAGACGTGCCATCTTCACGTTCCACACTCGTTATCGCACCGATGGGGTAATACTTTTAATGGGAAAACTTGTAACGCTTATCGAACGAAACACCCGCAACCACAGAGAGTCCAACGGAAGCTGGATGCGGGTCCAAAGAGAGGAGGAAAAGGAAGGAAGAGAAGAAAAACAATAACTATCGGATAGGGCCTCGAACGAAAAGAATATAATAAGACCTTCGCAGCTGCAGAGATAACGGAAAAGAACAAAAAAACGAGAAAAGTCCTACGAGAGAGTATCGAAAGCATCTCCCGTTTTCATTCAATGAGAAAAATATATATTTTTCTATTTTTCTCTCTCCTTCTTCTCCTCTTCTTCGGACACTCTTATCCCTCCAAGAATCCAGTGTCAATTGCATTTGTACGCCTCTTCGCCCTTCAATTTCGGTCTTGTCACATGCATGTTTCCGGAGAAAAGCTCCGCAGACTCTCCGAAAACATTCGTGGTCCAGCTTGTGTTTCGTTGCAAAAAACAAAAACGTACAAAGTTCGGTGGATTCTTCGCACGCAGTTGACGTTCATTTTGTCGTTTTTCTTCGCAGCCGTACGAGCTTGTTGCGTCCGCGACGAAGTTTCATCTCTGCTGGACCGAGAAGAAACGACTCGTCGTCGGATATCTGATTCGCATCCGTCGTGGAAATGATTATGGATGAAGGTGGCCACTTTAATCGATCTTTCCATGGCAATGTCGAGCGAAGCGGAAAGCTTTTTGTGTACTGAGATGAAAAAGATCTTCAGAGGCATTTTTACCGTTGGGGAATCAAAGCGATAACGATCCCCCTTCGGTGCTCGTGTATTTTTCCTGATCGTTTGTTTTTTCGCCTTTCATTCATCTTTTTAACCTTCAAGGGCAATAAGAGCGACGAGAATGATCGCTTTGAAGAGATTTTCCACCAAAGATGAATTTCAATCGTCGAACGGGACGTCGGCAAGCCCCAACCAGCTCTTTTCTCGACCCTCGGAATTACGCGGCAATTTTTCTTTCGCTTTTTTTTTCAGTTTCATGCGTACAAACGATAAACGTCGATGGGGTGACCATTGGAAAATTGAATAGTCGCGGATGGCGCATTGAAAAGCTGCTCTTTTACACGCGAAAGGGACACGGAGGTCTTTTTTCCTTCGCTTTTTTTTTTTTTTTGATGAGAAAAATACAAAGAAACACAGCATCCGTTGAGAGACGATCCGAGTCCATTCTTCGATGAAACTGCAGTGTTTTTGCGCGATGTGTTGCATTTTTTCGTAAATAATTCCGTTTCCGTTTACGGAGATATTTTTCAAAAAATCGCGGACCTTGCACCAGCTGGCATTCGGGGGACTGGCCAAAGCTCGAAAATAACATTTTTTTCGGAATCACATCGACAATTTCGGAAGAATATTTTCGAGTTGACGAAATACGATAGGATAGTTTTTTTTTGAAATATCTCGACAAATACACGTTTTTAGAAAAAAAAAAATATATATCGGTAGCGATAAATCTGCTGTGGCATTTCGTCGAGATTTCGGAATGTCAAAGCAACGATAATCGATATTATGGATGCGCGTGTATCGCATTGAGGAGAGAAAAAAACATACACACATACTTTGCAACACAAATGGAATTTGCAGTGTATATTTACGGTGAAAAAAGAGAAAAAGACGAGAGGAAAAGAGAAGAGAAAGAGCGCGTGTACGCTGACGCGGAGAGCAACCAAATGGAGAAGGAAAACGTCGAGGACTGCGATGGTTAATATGGACGAAGAATTGCAAAGAGAGAGAGGCAGAAAGCGAGTTTTCCGAGCACTCAACGCGACCCGCCACCGTTCACCCACATTTCGAATAATAAATATGTATGCCGTTGCGAGACATTACCGAGAGAGCAATTCCGCCCATGGAGAATTGGAAAAACTCGCGTCTCGTCGTGATAAAAAGGGGGAAAAGATGGGAAGCGAGGAGAAATTGTGAAAAAAAAAAGAAATTAGGAAGAGGGGACGTAAGTATCGCGAGAAACGTTTTGTGACCCAGATGACGAGGGATGCTGCGTATCTACAAGCTGCATCGATATTTTTTATTGATAATAGCAAAGCGATTCTTTGGAAATCATCTCCTTCACGCGTAAAATTCACTGGTCTTTCAACGGGAACGGAAGGACGAATGTGAAAAACGCTTTTTCCTCAGCCCGGAGATTCATCTCGTGTAGAAATTTTCGGCAATAAAAAAATATGATTCAAGCTACATTTATGTATATTTTATTTATATCCCAAGTAATATTATAAATGCGAATGTGAGTGTGTTTGATTTTTACGCTCTCACGCAGAAACTACCGAACCGATTCCGACGTTTCTTTTTTTGAAATATGAGATTTGCTCCAACTTGGAACAGAGGGTAGGTTTCATTCCGATTATTCTCTTTTTTTATTGCAAAATTAACGATTTTCGTGTCAATTACCAACCCGAGCGAAGGTAAAAGTGTTATTTTAATCAAGAGACAGTCTGAACTGTGAATGATGACAAAACTGCTCCACGTATCCGCCCACAAAACGCGACCCTTCCAGGAAGGATTACCTTGAGGAAATGGTATCAGGCAAGCCTGACTGATGACATCAGGCATCTCCAATCACGTTTCTACGCGGGATATCCCCTTAAAAACTGCGTGAAAAGACAAACAAAGGGAATTCGAGCAGTTTCGATGTTCGATCCGAAAGAAAAAGAGAGAAACTCGGCAGGGGGCCCAACAGGAGGGAAGCTGCAGTGAGATCTCACGAGAGGGAGAGGCTATTTTCTACGAGGAGCAGCGGGATATCCCCTTAACGAGGAGAGTACGATCCTCGTGGTGCAAAAGGTGAATATATGTACATGCCGAGGAGACACTTGACGAGACTTTGCTCCGCAGACGCTTCTCTTCTCGAATACAAAGTAGGGCATGTGCCGGAGTGTGCTGGACCACACCGCGCGTGTTTTCCCATCTTTTTACGTTTCTCGCGTGGATTTCTTCAATTTCGCACAGACCCTGCGAGTGAAATATTCCAAGCGACGAAGAGGCGCACTTTGAACGTTGTCTTCTTGCGTCGGAGTTTTTACGCCGCGTTATATGCAGCGGAAAATTCATCCCCCGATGAAATATATGTATCGCGCGAGTGTACATTTTTTTTACACACAACGCACACAGGATATATATTTTGCACCAACGCTGCAGCTCGCGGTGTTTCCCGTTCATTGCACAATTTTTCTTCATACATATCGCTGACACGCACCGCGAATATCAATCCGAAAAAAAGTATCACCGAACAAAGTTTCGTTGCCATGGAAATCTTCCTCCTCTCAGCATCACACGGTCAGTCGCCTCAGGCTTTTGCAGGCTTTCACGTGCTGTTTTATTTGATTCATATCGGGACGAAAGTTGATTGCGCAAATTGATGACAAACTCATCCAATTGCGATACACGCATTGACCGGCTGCCATATTGAAATTGCGGCGAGAAAACGAACGAGTTTGAAAATTTCATTACGAATAGCGAACTTTTGTGGAGAAACTGGCCGTGTCGATTGAAAATAATAATGATAACAATGGCAAAAATGAGCAAACTTCATTTTTTGGGGGCAAATTTATTCACCGCTCGGAAAGAACGAATTAATGAAAAAAATCGAAGATTTCTCCATCGAGGCGAGCTTTTATTCTTCCAAAATGGAGTATTCCAGCTCGGACAAGCGAATGGACGTTGATTAATTCGAGTGAACCGACGTTTGCTCCCGCGGTGTGTACTTTTATGGAATCTGATCGAATAAATTCGTGTATCGCCTCGTGTTGCATAATATACTTTGGTTTCCGCGCGGATGGCTGTCGAGAACGGACGAGAAGAGAAAACGGAGAGAAGGAAAATGTGCCGAGACGAGATAGAGCGGCGATGCGAAAATAAAGTAGCGATGGAGAAAGGCAAGCACCGGCTGACGGTCGAGGAGAAAATTGAAAAGGAGAAAATGATACAGCGACACAGAGGGATGCTGGAAACATCGAAAGGGTTTGAGGCACGTGGAGCGTGCCGGGGAAAGAACGACGGAGAGGAACAGTTGTAAAAGGTGAAAGGAAAAGATAGGTCGTGGAAGGTATACGAGAATATCGGACACGGTGGATGTGTTTTCTCACGTAAATTTATCGGAGAGCACGTTCGCGCTTAAGTAACGGGGTTATCATTCAATTCCGAACTCGGAAACTTACGATTCATTGGTTATCATTAATGCGAATGTATACAGGGTGTTGGACAATTAGATGCTGATAATTTACCGCCACATGGGAGATGAAATTCCGAGTCGAAAAGTCCTCAAGCACTTTTCGATCCGACGAATCCCCGGTGAGTTATTAAGCGATATAGTTGGACCAATGGTAGGCGCACGCTCGCGCGGCGCGCGCGGAGGAGGGGATAGACGCGCGCGTCCCATTCGCTCAAGCTTCGACGGTTGACAACTCGTTGGATTTTGGTCGTATGAGAAAGTAGTAAAATACATTTCTCCTCGAAATTTCATCCTGGATCTATGGGTCTACATTGTTGACACCGAGTTTCGCGACACCCTGTATATGTATAACTGTTTCAATCTTCGCTGTATCTGCTCGCTGTAATTTAGTTTCCATTGCGCGCGAGAATTTGCTTTGGCTCGCGAATCGATGATTAAAGTTTTGAAATTGAAATGTTGCCACTACTGCAGTCTGAGTAACGCTGTACCAACATTTGTTCTCATTTCGTTTTTCCATCATTTTTCCATCGCTGATACTATAGACTTTTGTGATCGACCCACTTTTTTTTTCTCTGTTCTTAATTATGCAACGACGCTCTCGGAGTGGTTGGATATTTTTTCGTACGCTTGTACTTTTCTTTAAAAATTACTGCAATTTTGACAATTGATGCTTTTCGACGGGGCAATTTTTTCGGTGAAATATCAGTTAAAGCGGATTTTCCGTACTTTTCAAACGGTTTATAAATTCTAAACGTAGATCACTTTGGATTTTTCAATTTCAGCGTTGCAAAAAACTGGTTTTTTTCATACTGAGGTTAACTCGGTTGTTGAAATGGTCTCGAACTTTCGTATATTTGAATGAAAAATACTCACATTGTGATACCACAGGATACTCGTAGGTAGTGGATTGCTCTGAATGTCGCAAACCAATTTGAGATCGTCGCCCTCTCGCAGAGTCTCCAGGACGTATCCCATAGCCAGGTGAGCATTTATTACAGGTGCATCTGCGAAAAAATAAGCGATATCTTGACGAATCCGATGGTCAATCGTTTGCAAATCCAAACCCACTGATTGACGAAAAAAATCGGAACATAACGAAATCGATAATCATTCATTTTTACTAAATTGTTTGACGAAGACGAAGGCGTTTATTACGGATCAGAAATTTCTTCCGAATATGGACACTTTTCTCATGGATATCATCGATGGTTCTTAATTGTTGACGAATTTTCCAAAATTCACGAAAATCATTTCAAAACGATGAAACAAATCACAGAGCGAATAAATTCAAACTTTTTATTCCGAACCATCGTTTATGAGGTATTCTCGTTTAATTTAATTTTCCCGACCACCGTCAAGTCCGCGAAATTTCATTATTCATCTCGGGTTTCTTTTTTATCATTGTACATCCGCATAATTCTCGAATGCGTGAATCAGTGTTTGTACATAAAAAAAAAAGATTTTCCAATCTTATTTCTCGTATGTATCGCAAGCTTTCAATATCGAGTATTGCGAGGCGATTGACATTACTTTAACGCGGTGAAAAACAGCGAACTCGCATTGTGCAACGGAAGCATCGTTAATGAGTGCGCATAATAATTGGTGAATTGCGCGAACGCGGTTGATGGAATCAAAAGTTCGGAAACGTGTTATAGGTTGATATAATCTCACGCGCTTTTCACCCCCTCGCGGTTCAATTGAATTTTCTCGCACCCAAACGAACCACCGAGTTCCAGCATGCGGAATAAGGAGTTTATCGTGTAAGAAAAGAGAGAGATGGAAAACGAGAGGAGAGAGCGCGAGAGAGAGATTGAACACACACGTGATAATTGCTAACGTAATTGCTTACGTCACTCTCTGCTAGTAATTTTCTAGCAGCAGCAGCAGCAGCAGCACCAGCGGCAATGAGAGAATGTTTCGAGGCAGAGGTGAGAGAATATTCCAATTTTCGAGGGGGAACAACCCGAGCTGAAAATCCTGCCGCTGAGAGAATTAAAGGGTTGATGAGGGCGTTTGGGTTGCGTTTGGGTTGCGCTCGAGCTGTGTGCGCGGAGTCCCCTTCGCACTCTTGAAGCCACGCAGTCTTTTTTTTTCCTCGTACATATTTGCCTCGATGCAGACTGAAAATACATGGCAGGTACGACGAGTGGTAACGAGATGAAATCTGACGAACGTAAAAAAAACTGGCAAGTATTTTTTTCGTCGTCCGCTGAGTTATTGCGCGGTCGTGACGTTTGGTGTTTCTGATGCTGGTATTCAATGCGGAAGCTACGAGGCAAAACGTAACGGCGATCCAGAGACTCGAAAAACGGCAACCCCCTTTAATTCGTTTTGATATATCGAAAAAGAGTTCCAAGGTCGGCTGAGGCCTACAAGAAGAAGGAAAGTCGGTGGCACGCGACAGGATCGGGAAACAAGACCCTTTTCTCCAACCGGAAGTGCAGTATCCGAGGCGCATCACCTGTCGAAATCGGCGCCATATTACAGGTTTTTCCATGACTTTATACGCGTCTGAAGCATCATCCTTATTTCTTGACGAATCATGAAAACGCAGCTATAGAGTCCTAGACGCGAGATGGACGCGCCTTCTAGTATAGTGGGGTGGTATACGAGATTTCCGAGACCGGCGAGTATAAAAGATGAGGTACAAGAGACGTAGACCCGACGGTCGGACCGAGACGAGAGCAGGTAAAAAAAAGAGGAGAAGACAAAAAGAAGTCTCGATATGAAAAGAGAGAGGACGCGTGAAAGCGAGCGTCGGCATTAATTGCTCCCGACGAGTTTCCGGTAATTGAATTCGCAATTTTCAACGACGAGAGAATCACTGGAAAATATATTTGTCAGGAATGTACGAGAATCACGAGAGAGGAACGGCGGTCCCGAGACACTCACCGGGGCAAAGATTCGTGAAAGATAAGGAGGAAAAGAAGGCTCGTGGATGCCTCGGGGTGTGTGCCAAACGTCTAGGGTGTAAACCTCCTCCTCCTTCTCAACATCCCTCACTCTCTCTCTCTCTCTCTCTCTCTCTCTCTCTCTCTCTCTCTCTCTCTCTCTCTCTCTCTCTCTCTCTCTCTCTCTCTCTCTCTCTCTCTCTCTGTCTGTTGCTATTCACCCTCCCCTAAATTTCCGGAAGGAGCTTTGCCTATTCATGCTCGAGAGACAGGAACGGAGGCACCAGGGTGCCCTCTCATGGCCTTAATTAAAACGATGTCGTCCGCGAAGGCGACCCGCGACAGGAAGAATAAACCGTCCGACGTTTAACCGAGATGATGCTGCGACGCCAGTTGAAAACTCTTTGCAAAAGAATGATAAAGATGGCGCATACGAATAGACGACTTTTGCCCCTCTCTTTGCCCTTGGTCTCTCGCTCTTTTGGTGGTTTGGAGGAATGACCGTTGCGCGAACCGGCGAGGGTACATCGGCCACGAGCACCTGCAGTTTTATCCGCAATCGCCAATCTCGAATCTTTTTCACTCTCCCATCTGACGTCAGGAATGACGTGGAGGTACGATTCCGAAAAAAGTTCAATTGATTGCGAATCGTTTGAAAAAAAAACCCTCGGGAAGAAATTTAAAGGGAAAAAAACATGAATTTCATTCAAACCTTCCCGTCCTTCTGCAATCGTATTTTTTGCAAACATTGAAAAATCGCCGAAAAATTGATGGGGAAGAAAATTGAATGAAAACGTTCATAGGTAGGTCTTCCTTGACGCTCTATTTTTATAAATTAATGCGCGCTTTGAGACGAATATTTTCGAATATATTATAGACGAGACGAATATATTATAAATTTTTCCAAAACGATGCTGGAATAATTCAAGAGCATTTGAAAAAGAATAGCAACAAATCACTTCGATGAGAAAACAAGAAGGCGAGTTTTACATTTTTTTGCAATTTTCTGGCTTTTTTGTTCAATCTGCTGACGATTTCTCGTTATCGTCGTTATCCGCAATGGTACCTTGCACCCTCGACTGATTCTTCTTTCGATTTTTCGACCATCAGCCCAGATGGGCGAAAAAACTCTCATGGAACTTTGGTTTTGTTGGGATTGTACCTCCGGAACATTCTTGAGTGTACATCTGCTCGGGATCTTACGGGGGTTGAAAAGGTATCACGAAAGAGAGCAAAAGTTTCATAGAGAGGCTGAGAGAAAAGAAAAAGAGCGTTGATGAGCGAGGGGAGGGTGGAAAAAGCTAACTGCTGGATCATATTTCACGATGAGGATTCCTTCTCTCTTCGGAGGGTGGACAACCCTTAAATATTTTTTTTTGTCCTGCTCTCACTTTGCTCGGGGGTCTTCTCTTATTCATCGTCAATTCTCTCTGAATCTCTCATTCCTGGTCCATTTTTTTTTCATCCGCACCGCCTCAAACTTCTCATCCCTCGAGGGTTTGTGCGCGTCGCAACCAAAGCTCGATCTTCTCCGAAATGTTATTTACCCTGTCGAGTTTTGCTCCGCGTTTTTTCATTTCCCATCACGATGCAACTTTACGCACTGCTCGTACAGTTTTACACAGCCATTTTTTTTTCTGCACTTTTCATCCCCTAACGGTTATGAGAATTCGCGAACTTTGTTGCGTTGAGTATTAAAACCAAAGCTCCCGTGGGTTTTCCGATCTTTCTCGTATTTTTGTGTACATTCGTCTCGAAGATGCAGCGACTCTCCCGCGTTCCACTTTGAACGAAAGACATACGAGTTGGAAGACTTTTCCTCTCTGTTGTTCGATTTTTTTTTATTTTCCGGAATAGGTTTTGACTTTTGTACAAAACTGCGAGAGATGGAGTTTCCCCCGGGGGGGTTGGAACGTTTTTTTATCTCCGCTCGAGACGCCATTAAAACGACGGGTCTGTCATTTTCAGGAATATTCTTGAGGTCGTTTCCCCCAAGAGCCTGATTGAATTTCATCAAAAAGGCGAAAGATGTAATGGCTGGAAGTCGCGAAATAAGCAAGAGGAACGGAGAAACGTGAATTGCTGAAAGCCGAACGAAGAAATTCGTTCGAAATTCTCCGCACAAGCCAAATTCGTCCGCTTGCTGTTTTCCGGCGAAAAAGACGAAGTTTGCCAAAGAAAAAATTATCCCAAGGGCGTACCCGCAGCATCCTCAACGGAGGACCGGTTCCGTCACGTGATAATCTTCGAGCGAATTTCAACGAACGATTTCGTACCGATCTATTTTTTTATTCCGCTTCCGACGATCCCAGTGCGTGCTGGAATGACTACGTTTTCGAGAAACATCGCGATTGCGCGGAGGAAACGAGAGGAAAAACTTTGGTGGCCTCTGATTCGGTGGAAAAATCGGCAGGAGACTCAGTGCGGTGACGAGAGCGTTTGCGACCAATCTGGATAAAGAGTTTGGCGAAAAACGACGGTGTGTAAGACGTTCGCCATTCTCTTACGAAAATAGTTTCGGCTTTTCCATCAAAATGCAAAAGGCAAATCGAGATTCTGATCAGCTCCAGCGGGCGATCGCCCAATTCCGGTTGGTCGCTCGATCAGACCGCCTCCGCGACGGGGGAGTCCGCAGAACAGCTGCGAGAGCAACTTTGTCGAAACTTTTGTCGACTTTGGCAATGTATCCGTAAATTAGGGTGGATAAAAAAAATGACTATAACTTTTTTCCCTCGATACACCGAAAAGTTGATTGCTCCTCAAAAAAAACCATCCATTCGAACGTAAGCCCTTAACACTCACATTGAGAGGTCCCTCGTAGCAATTTTCCATTTCCCCTTAAAATCACATGGCAAATGTCTTTTTTCTTCAACATTGCTGCCTTCAGAGCCGCCGACAGTGTCGACCTTTGAAAAAATTGTAAAACGTGTTTTAAGGCGGGATAATCGGTGCTGAGACTTCACTCGCATTGGATTCCACATTTTTTCAGTACGCCGAGTAATTTAATCGTATTTGAAAAGCGTCGGATTGCTGCTATCAAATCTATCTGCTATCAATCTGCTATCAAAGACAGCCTGAGAGATAAGAAAAAAACCAGCATCTCTTCGAATTCTCGTGCACCGTTGCATACGATAGATCCGCCATTTTTAATTCTGCAAATTTGGAAAAAATCGTGGAGGTTCTCTCAAAGTCTGTCAACTTTTCAACCGTGCTGTGCTGTCGGCTGATGCTTATACAGGGTGTCTCGTTAATAATGGATCATTACCGATCCGCTGATCAGGCACCGGGAGGGTAGATCGGAAAGTTTTCGCAACTTTTTGGACACCCTGTATCGGAGGTTGACTGGGTCATCGGAAGAACTCTGGTGGAGCTTCGAGCAAAAAAAAAGAAAACCCGGTATTCAGCTGAGCGCTCATCGCTGAAAAATTTTGCGCCAACGGCGGATATCCCCGGAAGAAGAAGGGAAATATGCACGCTCGCGGATATTCGTTGGTAATTTCGCGAGGTCGAACGAGAGGAAGCGGAAGAAGCAGCGTACACCACCGAGGAATACCAATATCCGCGATATCAAGATTCAAGAAAGCCAGCATCTCGAAGGAGCCAATTAATTCACTAACGAAATTGGATTTATCAAGTATCTTTTTCTGGGATCAATTTTTCCGAAAACCTTCTATAAGCCTCCCCGTCAAGGTTAGGCAGTCGTTTAGCTTGACTTTTCAATCACGTGGTTTCCCACTGTATCGCGGACAATCAAAATGTTTCGTATTTCCTTTTTATTTTGGATAAAACGTACAGTAGAACCTCAATTATCCGAACTCACATTCGAACGGAGCCCAAGTTCGGTTTATCGAAAGTTTGGGCATCGAAAAAGTAACGCTAATGAATTAATGCTAGTAGAAAAAAAACTACGCTCTTTTTTTATTTAAATAATGAACCGTTTGGACGAGGGAGAGTGCGGATATAGTGTGATGGAGGTTCGGATAAAAGACGTTTCACTGTATCTTCGAATTTCCGCAAAAAGCGTATGGGTCTTTTGAAAATGTGGGTATTTTTTTTTCCAACATTGTTTCGAGCTTAGCACGGACTTTTATGAAAAACGAAGAAGGTCGGGTATTTGCTTTTGAGTACGTTTTCTTGCGATGATTATATTTCGCATTTTCGAATAATTTTCATTTATTATAGAATTATATCTTCTCGATTAAATTCGTTTCTTCAATCTCACATCGTTTTTTCGTAGCTGTACCTGAAGAAAAAAAAATCCTTTGCTTTTCCCCACGCGTGTCCTGGGCCTTTTTCACCTCATGGTTCGTCGATGGAGTTGTTATCGTATTTGAATTTTACTAAACTTTTTTTTCGTGCGATTGTTTTTTTTCTCTCTATTTTTGCGAGTAACCTATCTTGGAATGGTTTATTCCATTTCATCCAACCGCAACTCACTCTCGGACGTGCGTCTCTCCGTTCGAGATAACTGTCTTCATCAACTGGATGAGACTCACCTTGGCGATCTAAATTCGTCGACCGGTATCGTCGCCCTGGCGATCGAGAGAGAAGACGAGAACGAAGATGAAAAGAGACGATCCTGAAAAGTTAGCAACAGTGGAGAGAGAGAGAGAGAGAGAGAGTCAATCGGTCCAAGTTCTAACCAATTTATGAACTCGACAGTCTGACACGAAATTGCACTATGCACCTGAAGCTCTTGTCGTCAATGTCGCATTGGATGTACCGAGAGTCGAGAAACAAGGGAGAAGCGCGACGAGGGTTTTGCCAAGCACGAGCTTTTGTTTCGTTCTCTCGCCGTGTTCATTTGCTCGACAACGAATTCACCTCCGTGTTAAATTCTCACGTTCAAAGTATCCCGAGAGAGAGAGAACGAGAATTTTGGAGAAAAGCTCAAGCGCACCGATGGCCTTTGGTGCCTTGGTGTTTCCTTCATTAAAGCGAAACAAACGCGAATGCCATTGGATCGGAAGTTCGAATCGAATAATTCAAAAATGCGAGCGTCGGCTGGAAAAGTTGGAATTATTCGGCAATTTTTTCGAATAAATCGCTGTATTCGAATTATTCGAAAGTCCGCGAATGTTGCTAGAAAAAGTTCGTCAA